>JALXFT010002902.1:0-42793 GCA_023376895.1 Aspiorhynchus laticeps | reverse complement strand
GGGAGAGCGCGAACGCAGTCCCCCACTACCATAAATTATGCAGTCGAGATTCCCACATTTGGGGAATTCGCAGAAGTCAGCACGACCGGAGTGCAATGGCCGAGCCTCGCCCTGGGTGAACCGCCTTCTTGATCATGGTGTCTCCCCTGCCAGGTAAGTATGAAGACCCAGGTTGCCAGTCAGAGGTACCATTTCCCTCTCGAGCATCCTCATCAAAGGTGACCCCCACCCCTAGCAAAGGAAGACCGGGTGGCCTGCGGGTGGCCTCGCTGTGCCTGACCGAGCCTGCAAATTGCCGAGCGTTGGCACCAGCTGCAGCTTTTTAGACCGGCGCTTCCCAGCCCTGGTCCCGGAAGCCCCCCATCCCCGGTACTGGACGTTTTAGATCAGTGGTTCTTAACTCCAGTCCTGGGGGCCCCCCCTGCTCTGCACATTTTGCATGTCTCCCTTATTAAACACACCTGATTGAGATCATCAGCTCATTAGTTCTCTCTCCTAACGAGTTGATGATCTCAATCAGGTGTGTTAAATAAGGGAGACATGCAAAATGTGCAGAGCAGGGGGCCCCCAGGACTGGAATTAAGAACCACTGTTTTAGATCAGGGGTGTCAGACTCAGTTCCTGGAGGGCCACAACCACTGCGCAGTTTAGATGCAACCCTAATCAAACACACCTGATCCAGCTAATCAAGTCTTTAAGGCTTATCTGAAAACTACATGGTATGCGATTTGGAGCAGGGTTGGAACAAAACCCTGCAGGGTTGCGGCCCTCCAGGAACTGAGTTTGACACCCCTGGTTTTAGATGATTCCCTTTAATCAAACACACCTGACTCGACGCATCAGCTCGTTAGTGGAAGACTCCAAGACCTCAGGTGAGTGCGTCAGAGGAGAGATCTCAATAAACGGCAACCACTGCTTTAAAACACACGGCAGCCTTTGCGAGGACAGACCACCGTGGGAGCCTAGGCAAGGCCCTCATTAATTGCTCTGCTATTCGTCACAAAAAGCGGCAAGCCCCGAAAAGGGGAAGCGCACCGTTCCTGGAGACACTGCGATACCAGGCCGATGCGTGGAGTGGACGGAGCAAGCCCCGGCTCCAGCTCCGTGATCCAAAAAGCAATTTAATATGCAGTCCCCGGGTAGGGGACGTATCAGATATTAAACTGATAAGAAAAGACACTACACTTGATCTTAGCCAAAAGGCCGAGAAGCGATGACGCTATGACGCAGCTGGGAGGGCGCCAGAAACGGCCACTCCAATCCTGACCACACTAAGTCACAGAGACCTGAAACGCTGGGGGGATGGTAGTACCCCCCCCCCTCCCCCGTCTGCAACGTCACAGAGCCTCGCCCCGACCGGCCTGAAGGTGGCTCTGCAGCGACGGAAAGTACGGCATCGCTCATAACTCCCAAACGGCTTGTCGCAGAGCCAAGTGCCTTATGTCATCGGAATCCTTGGCTCGAGCCGAACGAGAGGCAGGTCTCGGATTGGCTCGTCGCTCGGACGAAATTTTCAGCTATTTTGGATTTTGTTGAAAACCTACTTTTGCAAACTAGCACCAGGCATTTGGCCCAGTCCGACCCAAAGCAGCGCAGAAAGATTCTCTGGAGTCTGACTGTCAATAATCATCCAAAAAAAGTGGAAATTTCCATTCACCTTGGCGAGGGGACCTCAAAACGTTCAAAGGTCGTGTGGCCGAGGTTGCTAAAATGGCTATAACTCTAGAAAGGAATGAGATCATTTCACCCAAATCGGCACACCTATGAATGGGCTCAGTCTGTGGTCAGGTGAAAAAGGGCGCTGCGACTGGCCACTTGGTGGCGCTGTAAGACGAAAAAAAAAAGAATTCTGATGTAGGAAGGACAACCAAACAAGCATGAAAACAGCTACAGCTGGGCAACAGTCAGTCCGATCGACTTGAAAAGTGAGGTCTGTGAGAAATTTTAACTAAACGGCCCATGGGGGGGGATTTTTTTTTCACATACGACGCACCACATGACAGAACTGCTTGCGCTGAACAACTCTCTGGATCGTTGACTTACCAAAAAGGAAGAAGAAGAAAAAATTCTGTGAGAAAGAAGACACATCTGTTTTTTTAACCAGCTCTTTCAGGAGAGAGCGCGAACGCAGTCCCCCACTACCATAAATTATGCAGTCGAGATTCCCACATTTGGGGAATTCGCAGAAGTCAGCACGACCGGAGTGCAATGGCCGAGCCTCGCCCTGGGTGAACCGCCTTCTTGATCATGGTGTCTCCCCTGCCAGGTAAGTATGAAGACCCAGGTTGCCAGTCAGAGGTACCATTTCCCTCTCGAGCATCCTCATCAAAGGTGACCCCCACCCCTAGCAAAGGAAGACCGGGTGGCCTGCGGGTGGCCTCGCTGTGCCTGACCGAGCCTGCAAATTGCCGAGCGTTGGCACCAGCTGCAGCTTTTTAGACCGGCGCTTCCCAGCCCTGGTCCCGGAAGCCCCCCATCCCCGGTACTGGACGTTTTAGATCAGTGGTTCTTAACTCCAGTCCTGGGGGCCCCCCCTGCTCTGCACATTTTGCATGTCTCCCTTATTAAACACACCTGATTGAGATCATCAGCTCATTAGTTCTCTCTCCTAACGAGTTGATGATCTCAATCAGGTGTGTTAAATAAGGGAGACATGCAAAATGTGCAGAGCAGGGGGCCCCCAGGACTGGAATTAAGAACCACTGTTTTAGATCAGGGGTGTCAGACTCAGTTCCTGGAGGGCCACAACCACTGCGCAGTTTAGATGCAACCCTAATCAAACACACCTGATTGAGATCATCAACTCGTTAGGAGAGAGAACTAATGAGCTGATGATCTCAATCAGGTGTGTTTAATAAGGGAGACATGCAAAATGTGCAGAGCAGGGGGGGCCCCCAGGACTGGAGTTAAGAACCACTGATCTAAAACGTCCAGTACCGGGGATGGGGGGCTTCCGGGACCAGGGCTGGGAAGCGCCGGTCTAAAAAGCTGCAGCTGGTGCCAACGCTCGGCAATTTGCAGGCTCGGTCAGGCACAGCGAGGCCACCCGCAGGCCACCCGGTCTTCCTTTGCTAGGGGTGGGGGTCACCTTTGATGAGGATGCTCGAGAGGGAAATGGTACCTCTGACTGGCAACCTGGGTCTTCATACTTACCTGGCAGGGGAGACACCATGATCAAGAAGGCGGTTCACCCAGGCGAGGCTCGGCCATTGCACTCCGGTCGTGCTGACTTCTGCGAATTCCCCAAATGTGGGAATCTCGACTGCATAATTTATGGTAGTGGGGGACTGCGTTCGCGCTCTTCCCTGAAAGAGCTGGTTAAAAAAACAGATGTGTCTTCTTTCTCACAGAATTTTTTCTTCTTCTTTCTTTTTGGTAAGTCAACGATCCCGAGAGTTTTTCAGAGCAAGCAGTTCTGTCATGTGGTGCGTCGTATGTGAAAAAAAAATCCCCCCATGGGCCGTTTAGTTAAAATTTCTCACAGACCTCACTTTTCAAGTCGATCGGACTGACTGTTGCCCAGCTGTAGCTGTTTTCATGCTTGTTTGGTTGTCCTTCCTACATCAGAATTCTTTTTTTTTTCGTCTTACAGCGCCACCAAGTGGCCAGTCGCAGCGCCCTTTTTCACCTGACCACAGACTGAGCCCATTCATAGGTGTGCCGATTTGGGTGAAATGATCTCATTCCTTTCTAGAGTTATAGCCATTTTAGCAACCTCGGCCACACGACCTTTGAACGTTTTGAGGTCCCCTCGCCAAGGTGAATGGAAATTTCCTCTTTTTTTGGATGATTATTGACAGTCAGACTCCAGAGAATCTTTCTGCGCTGCTTTGGGTCGGACTGGGCCAAATGCCTGGTGCTAGTTTGCAAAAGTAGGTTTTCAACAAAATCCAAAATAGCTGAAAATTTCGTCCGAGCGACAAGCCAATCCGAGACCTGCCTCTCGTTCGGCTCGAGCCAAGGATTCCGATGACATAAGGCACTTGGCTCTGCGACAAGCCGTTTGGGAGTTATGAGCGATGCCGTACTTTCCGTCGCTGCAGAGCCACCTTCAGGCCGGTCGGGGCGAGGCTCTGTGACGTTGCAGACGGGGGAGGGGGGGGGGGTACTACCATCCCCCCAGCGTTTCAGGTCTCTGTGACTTAGTGTGGTCAGGATTGGAGTGGCCGTTTCCGGCGCCCTCCCAGCTGCGTCATAGCGTCATCGCTTCTCGGCCTTTTGGCTAAGATCAAGTGTAGTGTCTTTTCTTATCAGTTTAATATCTGATACGTCCCCTACCCGGGGACTGCATATTAAATTGCTTTTTGGATCACGGAGCTGGAGCCGGGGCTTGCTCCGTCCACTCCACGCATCGGCCTGGTATCGCAGTGTCTCCAGGAACGGTGCGCTTCCCCTTTTCGGGGCTTGCCGCTTTTTGTGACGAAAAGCAGAGCAATTAATGAGGGCCTTGCCTAGGCTCCCACGGTGGTCTGTCCTCGCAAAGGCTGCCGTGTGTTTTAAAGCAGTGGTTGCCGTTTATTGAGATCTCTCCTCTGACGCACTCACCTGAGGTCTTGGAGTCTTCCACTAACGAGCTGATGCGTCGAGTCAGGTGTGTTTGATTAAAGGGAATCATCTAAAACCAGGGGTGTCAAACTCAGTTCCTGGAGGGCCGCAACCCTGCAGGGTTTTGTTCCAACCCTGCTCCAAATCGCATACCATGTAGTTTTCAGATAAGCCTTAAAGACTTGATTAGCTGGATCAGGTGTGTTTGATTAGGGTTGCATCTAAACTGCGCAGTGGTTGTGGCCCTCCAGGAACTGAGTCTGACACCCCTGATCTAAAACAGTGGTTCTTAATTCCAGTCCTGGGGGCCCCCTGCTCTGCACATTTTGCATGTCTCCCTTATTTAACACACTACTACGTGAGGCATGGGACAATAGGGTTAAAAGGGGTGCAAAGTAAGGGGGGCCAGGACGGAGTAACCAGCAAACTCCGTCGGGGTGGGGGGCCGGACAGGGCTGGGAGGCGGTCAAAAGCTGGGGCAACCTGGCATTCCAGGCGGGGACACGGCACGGGCCACCCGGCTCCTGCAGGGGTCCTTTGAGGGGGTCACTTAAATGGGACTCGAGGAATGGTCTTGACCGGGTAACCTATGAGGGGAACACAGAGGCCGGTCTCACGGTCTGCTCTTCTCTCGAACTCGATCCAATTTGAATGGATTTGGTTGGAAGCCGCTAACCAAGTTTTTACAGATTTTTCTTTTCTTTTTTTTTCCTTGGTTTTCAGTCCGGTTTTTCGCAGGTTTGATTGTCCAGGCATAAAATCCCCCTGCCTTTTTATCCACGACCTTTGCGCGATGTTTCACTTGTGTTTTTTGTTTTTTTTTTTCGCAACCTTTAGTCTAGCGCCCCCTGCATGCACCTTTTCCTATAGCATTGCTAAGATTCTTTGTAATTTCATTTTCAATCTGGCCATTTGAATGGCCCTTGCCATTTAGGAATTTCCTTTTTGAATACTTTCGATCATTTCTGCTCTTGGTCCTGGCAATGCTTGGGCAGGCAAAGGGTTATTCAAAATAGTAAAATTCCACACGAAAGCATCGGCGCCCTTCGGCGGCCAGTTCGGGACAAGGCCTGCTGCAAAGCTTGGTTTGGCGGTGGATTTCGTGCGGGCCTTCCGCGCGGGCACCTTGGCCGTTGGCGGGGAGGGGTGTACTGGACGGGGGGGTCACTCCCACGTTGTCTTGATTGTGTTTCGGGCTGGCCGCTGCGCCTCCCTCGCTGGCTGTTCGGTTTTGTAAGTCAGTTTTTTTGCTTCCTTTCGGGACTCATTAACTTTGGGCATATGGTCGGTGCGTCACCGGCTGCCGGTATCCAGTCGCCGTTGCGTTCCCTTTGGGGCTCCCTTTTGGATGCCTATGAGAGCTGAGTAGGGTCTACCCAGGTGGTGTTAAAGTGCTGGTTTAACATGTGCTTTTGAACCTGTCTGACTCCTAGGTCTTGATCTCATAGGTTGTTAGGGAGTTTTTACAGGGTCACTAACCGGGGCCCTCGGATTCAACCCTGCCGAATGTACCTGTTCCAATGACCTAGTTGATACTTAGTTTTTATAGGTGTTATAGTGTTGATGATGGTTGCCCGACTACGGTCTTAATCACTGGTCTATCGCGGGGGCCCTGCCTGATTACACTCTTATACACCTAGGGAGAACAATAGGAGACCAATGTGTGATTAAAGGGTAAAGGGAATGAGGGCCAGGGGGTAAGCCCCCGATGAGTTCAGACCGGGGATGGGGGCTCGGGACCGGGAGGGAGCCGGACAGGCTGGAACGGGCAAGGCGCATTGGGCCCGTCAGGATGGAGGCCCGGCAGGCCACGGCCACCTTGCACTCGGGCTCCTTTGAGGGGATCCGATGGGACCTCGAGGGAAGGGTCTTTGGCACGGGTAACCTGACGAGGGTTACACAAAGAGGCGGCTATCCCAGGCGGCTCGGCATTCCTCGTGGGGAGTCTGCGATCCCAATTTGGATGTGATGTTCGCTTGTGGGAAATGCCGTTTACCAAATGTTGTTTACAGATTTTCTTTCTACAGTTTGTATCAACTTCCTGTGGTTTTTCAAGTCGTTTTTCATGTAGAGTATTAATGTCTCGTTTTGTAAAAATTCCACAGGGCCCTTTATAACACCCTCGTGTGCCGTGTGAATGTTTCATCTTTTTAGTGTTTCATATTTGTTTTCTTCCTTGCCCATCTTTTTTTGTAGTTTCGCGCCCCATGCATCACCTTTTTTGTGACTAGGACAAGCTCAATTGCCTTTTGGGTGAATGGCATCTTTCTAAGTTTGCCAACTTAGCTTTTGCAACCTGAGTTTTGAAATTTCCCTTTTTGGAAGATTTCATCTTCTCCAGTTTGGAACTCCTTGATCTTCTGGGCATTGCGTCGGACTGTAATGTGGTTTTGACAACCGAATGTTAAATTCCAGCGACTTCGTCGACGCTCTTCGACCGGATTGCCGTGGCAAAGCCAGGCTGCAAAGCCGTTTGGCTGCGAAGCCGTTTTGGTGCGAGCCTCTGCCGTCGGAGCCGTTGGCCGTTGGGCGAGGTGTGGTGCTACGGCGGGGGGGGGGTTCGTCCCACCCGGTGGAGGTTTGTTGCTTCGGGGGCGGGCTTCTCGCCCTTCCAGGCTCTGGCCGTAGTCAGGCTTTTGGTGTCATTATTCTTTTTTCGCTACGTGATCTACTATCTTTTTGTAACTGTCCGGTTCTCGTCCAATCGGGCTGCCGTCATCCAGCTGGCCGGTTGCTTCCCTGCGGGGCTTCCCTTTTGGGTTGCCGGATTGATCGAACGCTAGGTCTAGGTGTTGTGCCAAAGGTGCTGTCTTAAAGGGCGTGCTTTATGCGTCTCTGCCTTCTCACTCTCCTGGGGATCTCCGTATTGATCTTCCCTAAGAGTGATGTATGGTGTTTTATTAAGGGTCATCTAATCAGGGGGTCCAAACTCAGGGTTTGTCCCACAAATTCATACCCTGGGTTTAGCAACCTGTTTTTCGATAACCCTTAAAGTGATTACGGCTGTTTTATCTAGGTTGATTAACGCCAGTGGTTTGGCCCCCAGGAACTGAGTGACAGCCTGTTAAAACATGGTCTTAATTCAGCCCGGGGCTATCTGCCTTTTACACTCTTATTTACACCCTAGGAGATCTACCTGAGACTAATGAGGCTGTATTGAACGTGTAATTAATAAGGGAGACCAAAGTGAGTCAGGGGGGGCCCAGAGGGTAGACCAGGATGAAAGCTCCAGACCGGGGGAAGGTCCGGGACAGGGCTGGGAAGCGCCGGTCAAAAACTCAGTGTGCCAACGCTCGGCAATTGCAGGCTCGGCAGGCCGGTAGGCTCCGGGGCGCCGGTCTTCCATTTGCTGGGGGGGGTCCCTTTGATGGGACGCGGGCTATATTCCTCTAGGGGACGGGTCTCCATACTCCTGAGGGGAACCCGAGAAGGCGTTCACCAGGCGAGGCTCGCCTTGCTCGGCATGTGGTACTCGATCCCCATTTGGATCCGATATAATTTGTGGGGGGTCTGCGAATTTCCCGGCTGTTTAAAAAAAGTTGTGCTCTTTCTTCAAGAATTTTTTTCTGTTTTTTTAAAGTTCGTCCGTGGTTTTTCAGAGAAATTCTCTCATTGTCGTCGTAGTGAAAAAAAATTCCCCATGGGCCTTTTTCAAATTTTCCAGGACCTATTTTCAAGTCATGGCTTGTTGTCAGTGTACTGTTTCATCTTGTTTGTTTCCTTCCACAGATCTTTTTTTCTTTCGTCTTCACGCCACTTTTGACCTCCAGGCCCTTTTTACTGTCACAGTTGAGCCCATTCAGTGCCTTTTGGTTAAATGATCCATTTCTTCTGACACTTTGCCTTTTAAAGTCCCGACCTTTGAACGTTTTGCCCTTTTTAGGTTTGGAAATCCTTCTTTTGGTGATTATGGACGCAATCAGGAACTTTTGCTTTTGGGAGTGTGGGCAAATCCGACTAGTTTGCAAAGTGGTTTCAAATCCAAAATCGAATTTCGGCCAGCGAAAGCCAATCAGCCTGACTGTTGGTCGAGCAAGATTCCGAGACATAGGCCTTGGTTGCGACAAGCCTTGGTGTTAGGCACGCTTCCGTGGCGAGCCCCTTCGGCCGCGGGGCGAGGTTGTGCTTGCAGACGGGGGAGGGGGGGGGGGTACTACCATCCCCCCAGCGTTTCAGGTCTCTGTGACTTAGTGTGGTCAGGATTGGAGTGGCCGTTTCCGGCGCCCTCCCAGCTGCGTCATAGCGTCATCGCTTCTCGGCCTTTTGGCTAAGATCAAGTGTAGTGTCTTTTCTTATCAGTTTAATATCTGATACGTCCCCTACCCGGGGACTGCATATTAAATTGCTTTTTGGATCACGGAGCTGGAGCCGGGGCTTGCTCCGTCCACTCCACGCATCGGCCTGGTATCGCAGTGTCTCCAGGAACGGTGCGCTTCCCCTTTTCGGGGCTTGCCGCTTTTTGTGACGAAAAGCAGAGCAATTAATGAGGGCCTTGCCTAGGCTCCCACGGTGGTCTGTCCTCGCAAAGGCTGCCGTGTGTTTTAAAGCAGTGGTTGCCGTTTATTGAGATCTCTCCTCTGACGCACTCACCTGAGGTCTTGGAGTCTTCCACTAACGAGCTGATGCGTCGAGTCAGGTGTGTTTGATTAAAGGGAATCATCTAAAACCAGGGGTGTCAAACTCAGTTCCTGGAGGGCCGCAACCCTGCAGGGTTTTGTTCCAACCCTGCTCCAAATCGCATACCATGTAGTTTTCAGATAAGCCTTAAAGACTTGATTAGCTGGATCAGGTGTGTTTGATTAGGGTTGCATCTAAACTGCGCAGTGGTTGTGGCCCTCCAGGAACTGAGTCTGACACCCCTGATCTAAAACAGTGGTTCTTAATTCCAGTCCTGGGGGCCCCCTGCTCTGCACATTTTGCATGTCTCCCTTATTTAACACACCTGATTGAGATCATCAACTCGTTAGGAGAGAGAACTAATGAGCTGATGATCTCAATCAGGTGTGTTTAATAAGGGAGACATGCAAAATGTGCAGAGCAGGGGGGGCCCCCAGGACTGGAGTTAAGAACCACTGATCTAAAACGTCCAGTACCGGGGATGGGGGGCTTCCGGGACCAGGGCTGGAAAGGCTTATGGTTCGAGTTTCGCAGTCCTTAACGTTTGTTCTGGTTTAGAACATACAATCGAACAACATGTCGGCCTCTTTGGTGCGAAGAAATACAGTCCGGTTTCAGTTTCTGGAAGGATTAGAGATGGACCGTCTGAATTTCAGCAGGAAAATCTTACAGACAGTACTTGGATTTCAACCCTTGCAACTGGACTATATCTTCGCTTTGCCTGGTAGGAAAGTTTTTGAAGTGGTTTTTACCACCTTTTCTGCTTATGAGCTTTGTGTGGAAAGATTCAATTCCAAGAAAACTGTGACTCCCTGTCTCCAGAATATCCAGTTGACTCCTTTGTCTGAAAGAGACATTAGAACTGTAACTGTTCTGATATATTCTGAAAGGATCAAAGTAGAAGATATTGCTACTTGGTTGTCTATGCATTGCACTGTTTTGAACACCTCTTTGATGAGAGATGAGGATGGGATAAAAACTGGAGCATCTAAGTTTCAAGTGCGTTTGAAGAAAGACGCTGAAGGTAATTACCATCACCTTCCCTCATTAATCCAATTAGGGCCAATTAGGGGCTATGTTTTTTATAATGGACAACCAAAAGAATGCAGGAAATGTGGCTCCTTGGATCATATAGCTGCCAACTGTGAACTGGAAATTTGTAGACATTGTAAAAGCAAAGAACATGGCTCCAAAGATTGTCAGTTACCAAAGAAATGCAACCTTTGTGGAGCAGAAAGCCACAGGTTTCGTGATTGTCCCCAGGCCTACTCTAATAAACTGAAACAACAGAATCAGGGAGAAATGGAAAATATAGTGGACCTTGAAGATTTGGGGAGTACTACTGGAGATCTTGGTTCTACTGGGAATCAGCAGTTTTTTGTCCAAGATGGTATGGTTTCTTCGGAAATGTCTAGTATAAATCCCTCACCGCAGTCGCGAAGAGTAGCTGAAGTCTCTATGTCGACTTTGTCGGAAGAAGAGTTGTTGCCTCTTTCAAGAATTGTTGATCCCTTGTTGACACTTAATGATGAGAAAGCAGGGGAAAAGATACAGAGAGGAGAAGTTCATTTACTCGAAGGAGCTGAAGGAGGGATAAGTGTCGTAATATCAACTCCAGAAAAGGAAATTCAGAAACGGAAAGGGAATATCCTCTTGGAGGTAGCCGAAGCTTTCCCTTTGTCTTTGTCTCTGCTGTCTGGAAGATCATCAACATCAGACTCTCTTCTAGATGATAATCAAGTCTCCCAGAGCTCCACAGTACCCTCTATGCAGGAACAGGAAGAGGTGACTGACTGGGCATCTAATTCCGAACCTTTTTTGGACTCTGATGAAATTAATATGTTTTCAGCTACCACTCAAATGAAAGAATCTGTTTCACAGAAAGAACTATCTCCTCGAGCTAAGAAAGAAAAGAAAAGGAAAAGACTGAAAAGTGGTGTGTGATGGAGTGAACAATGGAACACTTGGAACAATGCGGAGGAGCACGACCTGCAGCCACCGAAGTTTCAACCACCTGTACCAGACTGTACTTACTGGGGGACATTATTATAAACATGGACAGCATATTATTATCATGGCTTTTGATGTGTCGCTGAATTAAAATAAAGATCAGACAAAATCAGAAAAAAAAAAAAAAAAAAAAGGTTCACCCAGGGCGAGGCTCGGCCATTGCACTCCGGTCGTGCTGACTTCTGCGAATTCCCCAAATGTGGGAATCTCGACTGCATAATTTATGGTAGTGGGGGACTGCGTTCGCGCTCTCCCCTGAAAGAGCTGGTTAAAAAAACAGATGTGTCTTCTTTCTCACAGAATTTTTTCTTCTTCTTCCTTTTTGGTAAGTCAACGATCCAGAGAGTTGTTCAGAGCAAGCAGTTCTGTCATGTGGTGCGTCGTATGTGAAAAAAAAATCCCCCCCCATGGGCCGTTTAGTTAAAATTTCTCACAGACCTCACTTTTCAAGTCGATCGGACTGACTGTTGCCCAGCTGTAGCTGTTTTCATGCTTGTTTGGTTGTCCTTCCTACATCAGAATTCTTTTTTTTTTCGTCTTACAGCGCCACCAAGTGGCCAGTCGCAGCGCCCTTTTTCACCTGACCACAGACTGAGCCCATTCATAGGTGTGCCGATTTGGGTGAAATGATCTCATTCCTTTCTAGAGTTATAGCCATTTTAGCAACCTCGGCCACACGACCTTTGAACGTTTTGAGGTCCCCTCGCCAAGGTGAATGGAAATTTCCACTTTTTTTGGATGATTATTGACAGTCAGACTCCAGAGAATCTTTCTGCGCTGCTTTGGGTCGGACTGGGCCAAATGCCTGGTGCTAGTTTGCAAAAGTAGGTTTTCAACAAAATCCAAAATAGCTGAAAATTTCGTCCGAGCGACGAGCCAATCCGAGACCTGCCTCTCGTTCGGCTCGAGCCAAGGATTCCGATGACATAAGGCACTTGGCTCTGCGACAAGCCGTTTGGGAGTTATGAGCGATGCCGTACTTTCCGTCGCTGCAGAGCCACCTTCAGGCCGGTCGGGGCGAGGCTCTGTGACGTTGCAGACGGGGGAGGGGGGGGGGGTACTACCATCCCCCCAGCGTTTCAGGTCTCTGTGACTTAGTGTGGTCAGGATTGGAGTGGCCGTTTCCGGCGCCCTCCCAGCTGCGTCATAGCGTCATCGCTTCTCTGCCTTTTGGCTAAGATCAAGTGTAGTGTCTTTTCTTATCAGTTTAATATCTGATACGTCCCCTACCCGGGGACTGCATATTAAATTGCTTTTTGGATCACGGAGCTGGAGCCGGGGCTTGCTCCGTCCACTCCACGCATCGGCCTGGTATCGCAGTGTCTCCAGGAACGGTGCGCTTCCCCTTTTCGGGGCTTGCCGCTTTTTGTGACGAATAGCAGAGCAATTAATGAGGGCCTTGCCTAGGCTCCCACGGTGGTCTGTCCTCGCAAAGGCTGCCGTGTGTTTTAAAGCAGTGGTTGCCGTTTATTGAGATCTCTCCTCTGACGCACTCACCTGAGGTCTTGGAGTCTTCCACTAACGAGCTGATGCGTCGAGTCAGGTGTGTTTGATTAAAGGGAATCATCTAAAACCAGGGGTGTCAAACTCAGTTCCTGGAGGGCCGCAACCCTGCAGGGTTTTGTTCCAACCCTGCTCCAAATCGCATACCATGTAGTTTTCAGATAAGCCTTAAAGACTTGATTAGCTGGATCAGGTGTGTTTGATTAGGGTTGCATCTAAACTGCGCAGTGGTTGTGGCCCTCCAGGAACTGAGTCTGACACCCCTGATCTAAAACAGTGGTTCTTAATTCCAGTCCTGGGGGCCCCCTGCTCTGCACATTTTGCATGTCTCCCTTATTTAACACACCTGATTGAGATCATCAACTCGTTAGGAGAGAGAACTAATGAGCTGATGATCTCAATCAGGTGTGTTTAATAAGGGAGACATGCAAAATGTGCAGAGCAGGGGGGGCCCCCAGGACTGGAGTTAAGAACCACTGATCTAAAACGTCCAGTACCGGGGATGGGGGGCTTCCGGGACCAGGGCTGGGAAGCGCCGGTCTAAAAAGCTGCAGCTGGTGCCAACGCTCGGCAATTTGCAGGCTCGGTCAGGCACAGCGAGGCCACCCGCAGGCCACCCGGTCTTCCTTTGCTAGGGGTGGGGGTCACCTTTGATGAGGATGCTCGAGAGGGAAATGGTACCTCTGACTGGCAACCTGGGTCTTCATACTTACCTGGCAGGGGAGACACCATGATCAAGAAGGCGGTTCACCCAGGGCGAGGCTCGGCCATTGCACTCCGGTCGTGCTGACTTCTGCGAATTCCCCAAATGTGGGAATCTCGACTGCATAATTTATGGTAGTGGGGGACTGCGTTCGCGCTCTCTCCTGAAAGAGCTGGTTAAAAAAACAGATGTGTCTTCTTTCTCACAGAATTTTTTCTTCTTCTTCCTTTTTGGTAAGTCAACGATCCAGAGAGTTGTTCAGCGCAAGCAGTTCTGTCATGTGGTGCGTCGTATGTGAAAAAAAAATCCCCCCCCATGGGCCGTTTAGTTAAAATTTCTCACAGACCTCACTTTTCAAGTCGATCGGACTGACTGTTGCCCAGCTGTAGCTGTTTTCATGCTTGTTTGGTTGTCCTTCCTACATCAGAATTCTTTTTTTTTTCGTCTTACAGCGCCACCAAGTGGCCAGTCGCAGCGCCCTTTTTCACCTGACCACAGACTGAGCCCATTCATAGGTGTGCCGATTTGGGTGAAATGATCTCATTCCTTTCTAGAGTTATAGCCATTTTAGCAACCTCGGCCACACGACCTTTGAACGTTTTGAGGTCCCCTCGCCAAGGTGAATGGAAATTTCCACTTTTTTTGGATGATTATTGACAGTCAGACTCCAGAGAATCTTTCTGCGCTGCTTTGGGTCGGACTGGGCCAAATGCCTGGTGCTAGTTTGCAAAAGTAGGTTTTCAACAAAATCCAAAATAGCTGAAAATTTCGTCCGAGCGACGAGCCAATCCGAGACCTGCCTCTCGTTCGGCTCGAGCCAAGGATTCCGATGACATAAGGCACTTGGCTCTGCGACAAGCCGTTTGGGAGTTATGAGCGATGCCGTACTTTCCGTCGCTGCAGAGCCACCTTCAGGCCGGTCGGGGCGAGGCTCTGTGACGTTGCAGACGGGGGAGGGGGGGGGGTACTACCATCCCCCCAGCGTTTCAGGTCTCTGTGACTTAGTGTGGTCAGGATTGGAGTGGCCGTTTCTGGCGCCCTCCCAGCTGCGTCATAGCGTCATCGCTTCTCGGCCTTTTGGCTAAGATCAAGTGTAGTGTCTTTTCTTATCAGTTTAATATCTGATACGTCCCCTACCCGGGGACTGCATATTAAATTGCTTTTTGGATCACGGAGCTGGAGCCGGGGCTTGCTCCGTCCACTCCACGCATCGGCCTGGTATCGCAGTGTCTCCAGGAACGGTGCGCTTCCCCTTTTCGGGGCTTGCCGCTTTTTGTGACGAATAGCAGAGCAATTAATGAGGGCCTTGCCTAGGCTCCCACGGTGGTCTGTCCTCGCAAAGGCTGCCGTGTGTTTTAAAGCAGTGGTTGCCGTTTATTGAGATCTCTCCTCTGACGCACTCACCTGAGGTCTTGGAGTCTTCCACTAACGAGCTGATGCGTCGAGTCAGGTGTGTTTGATTAAAGGGAATCATCTAAAACCAGGGGTGTCAAACTCAGTTCCTGGAGGGCCGCAACCCTGCAGGGTTTTGTTCCAACCCTGCTCCAAATCGCATACCATGTAGTTTTCAGATAAGCCTTAAAGACTTGATTAGCTGGATCAGGTGTGTTTGATTAGGGTTGCATCTAAACTGCGCAGTGGTTGTGGCCCTCCAGGAACTGAGTCTGACACCCCTGATCTAAAACAGTGGTTCTTAATTCCAGTCCTGGGGGCCCCCTGCTCTGCACATTTTGCATGTCTCCCTTATTTAACACACCTGATTGAGATCATCAACTCGTTAGGAGAGAGAACTAATGAGCTGATGATCTCAATCAGGTGTGTTTAATAAGGGAGACATGCAAAATGTGCAGAGCAGGGGGGGCCCCCAGGACTGGAGTTAAGAACCACTGATCTAAAACGTCCAGTACCGGGGATGGGGGGCTTCCGGGACCAGGGCTGGGAAGCGCCGGTCTAAAAAGCTGCAGCTGGTGCCAACGCTCGGCAATTTGCAGGCTCGGTCAGGCACAGCGAGGCCACCCGCAGGCCACCCGGTCTTCCTTTGCTAGGGGTGGGGGTCACCTTTGATGAGGATGCTCGAGAGGGAAATGGTACCTCTGACTGGCAACCTGGGTCTTCATACTTACCTGGCAGGGGAGACACCATGATCAAGAAGGCGGTTCACCCAGGGCGAGGCTCGGCCATTGCACTCCGGTCGTGCTGACTTCTGCGAATTCCCCAAATGTGGGAATCTCGACTGCATAATTTATGGTAGTGGGGGACTGCGTTCGCGCTCTCCCCTGAAAGAGCTGGTTAAAAAAACAGATGTGTCTTCTTTCTCACAGAATTTTTTCTTCTTCTTCCTTTAAAATTTTTTAAAAAAAAAACCCCCCGTTTGGGGGGGGTTGGGCCCCGGGGGTTTTGGGGGGGGTTTTTTTTGGGGGGGGTTTGGGGCCGGCCGGCCCACGGGGGGCCCCCCGGGGGGGGTTTTTTTTTGGGGGGGGTTTTTCCCTTTTAAACCCCAAAAACCCCCCCTTGGGGAAAAAGGGGGGCCAAAAGGGGGAAACCCCCCAAAAAATTTTGGGGCCCCCCCAAACCCCCCTTTTTTTTCCCCTTTTTGGGGTTCGGTTGGTTTAATTTTTTTGGGGGGGGCCCCGGGGGCCCCTTTAAAAAAGGGTTTTTAAAAACCCCCGGGTTTCCTTTTTTTTAAAAAATTTTTTTTTCCCCTTTTTTTGAGGGTTTTTAAAGGGGAAAAGGGGTTTAAAGGGGGCCGGGGGGAAAAAAAAACCCCCCCAAAAGGGCCCCAAAAAAGGGGCCTTCCCCGGGGGGGGGGCCCCCTTTGGGCCCCCCCCGGGGGGGTTTTTGGGGGGGGCCCCCCCCCCTTTCAGGGGGGCCCTTTTTTTTTGGGGGGGTTTCCCCCCCGGGGCCCCCCGGGGGGTTTTCCCAAAAACCCCATTCCCCCCGGGGGAAAAAATTTTTTTTTTTTTTTTAAAAAATTTTTTTTGGGGGGGTTAAAAACCAATTTTTTTTTTAAAATTTTTTTTCCTTTTGGGCCTTTCCCCTTTTTTCCCCGGGGGGGGGTTTTTGGGGAAAAAGGGGTTTTAAAAAAAAACCCAAAATTTTTTTCCCCCCCCCCCCTTTTTTTTTTTTTCCCCCAAAAAAATTTTTTTTTTCCCGGAAAGGGGGATTTGGGCCCTTTTTTCCCCCCCCCCAAAAACCCCTTTTTTTTTTTTAAAAAAAAGGCCCCGGGGGGGGGGGTTCCCCCCCCCGGGGGTTTTTTTTTTTTGGGGGGGGGGGGGGCCCCCCCCCCCCGGGGTTTGGGCCCCTTTTGGGCCAAATTTTGGGGTTTGGTTTTTTTTAAAAAAAAAGGTTTCCCGGGGGGGGTTTTTGGGTTGGGCCGGGGGGTTTTCCCCCCAAAGGCCTTTTGGGGGCCCCCCTTTTTTTTTCCCCCCCCCCGGGGGCCGGGGGGGGTTAAAGGGGGGGGGGGCCCCCCCCCGGCTTTCCCAGGTGGTCCCGGAAAGGGGGCCCCGGGGGAAAATTTCCCTTTTTTTGGAAAATTTTGGGTTTTTTGGGTTTTAAAGTTTCCCCCAAATTTTTTTTTGGGGGGGGGGGGGGAAAAAAAAACCGGGGGAAAATTTTGGGGGCCGGGCCCCCCTTTTGGGGCCCCCCTTTTTTTGGGGGTTTTTTTTAAAAATTTTTTGGGGCCGGTTTTTTTTTGGGGGGGTTTTTAAACCCCTTTTGGGGCCCTCCCGGAATTTGGGCCCAACCCCTTGGGAAAAATTTTTTTTTTTGGGGGGGGGCCCCCCCTGGAAACCCCCCCCCCTTTTAAACCAACCGGGGAAAAAAAAAAGGGAAAAATTTTTTTGGGGTTTTAAAATGGGAGGGGGGCCCCCCCAAAAGGGGAAAAAAAAAAAACCCCCCGGGGGGGGGTTTGGGGGTTTTTTTTTAAAAAAGGGTTGGGGCCCCCCTTTTGGAGGGGGGGGGGGGGGGGGGGTTTTTTGGGGGGGGCCCCCGGGGGGGGGGGGAAAGGGGGGGGCCCTTAAACCCCCCAAAAATTTGGGGGGGAAAAAGGGCCCCCGGGGGAAGGGGGGGCCCCCCCCCCCTTTTTCCTTTTAAAAGGGGGGGGTTTTTTTTTGGGGGATTTCGGGGGAAAAAAGGGGGAAAAAAAATTTTTCCTTTGGGGGAAAATTTTTTTTTTTTAAGGGAAATCCCGGGGTTTTAAAAATTCCCCAAAATTTTTTTAAAAAAACCCCCCCGGGCCCCGGAAATTTAAAAAAATTTTTTTTCCCCCCAAATTTTTTTTTTTTTGGGGGGCCCCTTTTAAAATTTTTTCCTTGTTTGGGGGTTTTTTAAAAAAAATTTTTTTTTCCCCCCAAATTTTCCCCCCCCCCTTTTTTTTCCCTTTCCCCAAACTGGTTTTTTTTTGGGTTTTTGGGAAAATTTTTTTTTTTCTTTTCCCCCGGGGGCCCCGCCCTTTTTCCCCAAAAACCCCCCCAAGGGGGAATTTTTAAATTTTTTTTAATTATTGGGTTTTAAAACCCCCCCGGGCCAACGGGAAAGGCCCCTGGGGTTTTAAAAAATTTTTTTTTAAAAAACCAAAAACCCAAAATTTTTGGGGGTTTGGGGGTTTTCCCCCGGGGTTTAAAAAAAAAAAAAAATTTTTGGGGAAGAAAACCTCCCTTTTCCCCGGCCAAGGGGGGCCCCCCCCGGGGGGTTTGGGAATTTAAGGGGGGGGGGGCCTCCAACCCCCCCGGTTTGGGGGGGTTTTTGGGGGGGGGGGGGGGCCCCCCCTTTTGGGCCCCCCCTTTTTGGGGGGGCCCCCGGGGTTTCCCGGGCCAAGGTATTTTCCCTTTTTTCAAAAAAACCCCCTTTTTTTTTTTTTTTTTTTGGGGGGGGGGGGGGCCCCCCCCCCCCCCCGGGTTTTTGGCCCCTTTTTCCCCCCTTTTTTGGGGGGCCCTTTTTTCCCCCGGGGTTTTTGCCAAAGGGCCCCCTTTTTTTTCCCCCCCCTTGGGGGGGGTTTTTTTCCCCCCCCCCCTTTTTTTTAAAAAAAAAGGGGGGGTTTTGGGAAAGGGGCCCCCCCCCCTCCAAACCGGAACCGAATTTGGGGTTTTTTTTAAAAAAAGGGTTTTTTTAAAAAAAAAAAAGGGGGGGGGGTTCCCCGGGTTTTTGGGTTTTAAATTTTCCCCCCCTTTTTTTTCCCCCCCCCCTTTTTTTTTAAAAATGGGGGTTTTAATTTTGGGGGCCCCCGGGTTTTTAAAAAATTTTTCCCAAAAAAAAAAAAAAAGGAAAAAAAGGGGGGTTTGGGGGGGAAAAGGGGGGGGGAAAAAAAAGGGGAAAGGGGGGGGGGTTTTAGGAAAGGGCCCCCCCCTTTTTTGGGGGGGCCCGGGGGGGGCCCGGGGGGCCCGGGGGAAAGGGCTTTTTTTTGGGGGGGAAAAAAGGGCGGTTTAAAAAAGGGGAAAATTTTTTTGGGGAAAATTTCCGGTTTCCCTTTTTTAAATTTTTGGTTTGGGGGAAAATTTCCCCCCAAAAAATTTAAAAAAATGGTTTTTTTCCCCTTTTTTTTTTTTTTTGGGGTTTTAACCCCCTTTTTTTCGGGGAAATTTTTTTTAAAAAAAAACCCCCCCCCTTTTTTAAAAATTTTTCCCCTTTTTTGGGGGAATTTTTTTTTTAATTTTTTTTTTTGAAAATTTTTTTTTCTTTTTTGGGGGGTTTTTTTTCCCCCCCTTTAAAGATGGGAATTTTTGGGGGGGGAAAAGTTTCAATTTTTTGGAAAAAACCCCCGGAAAATTTAACCTTTTCCCCCCCCCTTTTTGGGAAAAGGGGAAAAATTTTTTTAAAATTTTCCCCCGGGGGGGTTGGGGCCCCTTTGGTTTTTTTCCAAAAAAAAAAACAAAAAACCCAAAAAACCCTTTTTCCCAAAAAAAAAAGGGGGGGGGAAAAAAAGGTTTGGGTTTGCCCCCCCCCCAAAAAATTTAAAAAAAGGGGGGGGAAAAGGGGGGGGGAAAAAATTTTTTTTTTTTCCTTTTCCCCCCCCCCTTTTTTTCCGGGTTTTGGTTTTTTTTTTTTAAAAATTTTCCCCCGGGGGCCCCCGGGGCCAATTTTTTTTTGGGGGGGGGGCCCCCCTTTCCCCGGGGGTTCCCTTTTTAAAAGGTGGGCCCCCGGGGGGTTTTTAAAAAAAAAAAGGGGGGGAAAGGGGGTTTTGGGAAACCCTTTTAAAGAAAGGGGTTTAAAAAAGGGGGAAATTTTTTTTGGGGGGTTTTTTTTTTGGGGTTTTAAAAAAATTCAAAAAAAAAAGGGACCCAAACCCCCTTTTTCCAAAAAAAAGGGGTTTTAAACCTTGGGAATTTTAATTTTTTTGGGTTGGAAAATTTAAATTTTTGGGCCCCCCAAAAAAAAATTTTTTGGGAAAAAACCCCCCCCTTTAAAAAAAAAAAAAAAATTTGGGTTTTTGGGGGGAAAAAAAGGGGCCTTAAAAAAGGGGGGGGGAAAAAAACCCCCCCCCCCGGAGGGGGGTTTTTTTAAAAATTGGGGAAAATTTTTTGGGCCCGGGGAAAGGGGGGAAAAAAAAAACAAAAAAAAAAAAAAAAAAAAAAAGGGGGGGGGGAAAAACCCCTTTTTTGGGGGGGCCGGGAAAAAAAAACCCAAAGAAATTTTAAAAAGGGGGGGTTTTTCCCCCAAAGGGTTTTGGGGGTTTTTTTTTTTCCAAATTTTTTTTTTTTTTTTAAAAAACCCCCCGGGGGGCCCTTTTTTGGGGGTTTTTAAAAAAAAAAAAAAAATTTTTTTTTTTTAAATTTTCCCAAACCCCTTTTTAAGGATGGGTTAAAATTTCCCAAAGTTTTGGGTTTTAAAAAATTTTTTTTCCCTTCCCCAAAAAACCTTTTTTTTTTTTTAAAAAGGCCCAAGGGGGTTTCCCCCCTTTTTCCAAAAAGGGGAAAAAATTTTCCAAAATTTGGGGAAAATTTTTTTTAAAAAAATTTTTGGGGGCCCCCCCCCCTTTAAAATTTTAAAAACCCCCCAAAAAAAAGGTTTGGGGGGAAAATTTTTTTTTTTTTGGGAAAATTGGGGAAAAGAAAAACCCCCCCCTTTTTTTTGGGCCCGGGGGAAAAGGGTTTTTTTTAAAAAATTTTTCCCCAAAAAAAAAAAAGGGGGGCCAAAGGGAGAACCCCTTTTCGGGGGGGGGGTTTTCCAAAACCCAAAAAAAAACCCGGGGCCCGGGGGGGGTTTTGGGGGGTTTTTTTCCCAAAAATTTTCCCCGGGGGGGCCCCAACTTCCCAACCCCGGGGGGGGGGGGGGTTCCCCCCCCCTTTTTTGGCTTGGGGGAAAAATTGGGTTTCCCCCTTTGGGCCCCCAAAAACCCCTTTCCGGGAAAAAAAAACCCTGGTTTTTGGGGAAAGGAAAAAATTTTTTTCCCATTTTTTAAAAAAACCCCCACCCGGGGGGGTTTTTTTAAAAAAGGGATTTTTAAAGGGGTTTTTTTCCCCCCCCTTTTTTAAAAAGGGGCCCCTTTTGGGGGAAAAAAAAAAAAAAAAAAAAAAGGGGGGGGCTCCCCTTTTCCCCGGGCCTGGTTTTTTAAAATTTTTTTTTTTTTCCCCCCCCTTGGGGAAAAAAATTTTTTTTAAATTTTCCTTTTTCCTTTTGGTAAGGGGTTTTAAAAGGGGAAAAAAAGGGGTTTTTTGGGGGGGGGGGTTTTTTTTTTTCCAAAACCCCCCCCCCCTTTTTTTGTTTTTTCCCAAAAACCCTTTTTTTTTTAAGCCCCGGGGGTTTTTTTTTGGGGGGAAAAGGGCCCTTTTTGGGGGTTTGGGGAAAAAAATTTTTTTTTTTTAAAAAAAATTTCCCGGGGGGCCCCCCCCCTTTTTTAAAAACCCCTTTTTTGGATATTAACCGGGGGGTTTTTTCCCTGGGGTTTTCCGGGGGGGGGCGGGGGGGGGCCCCCCCAAAAGGGAAAAAAAAAAACCCCGGAACCCCCCCCGGGGGGGGCCCGGCCAAAAAATTCCAATTTTGGGCCCCGGGGGAAAGGGGCCCCCCCCCCCCCTTTTAGGGGGGGGGGTTTTTGGGGGGGGGGGGGGGGGGAAACCCCCCGGGTTTCAATTTTTTGGGGGGGGGGGCCCCGGGGGCCCCCCAGGGGGTCCCATTTCCCCGGTTTTTTTTGGAAAAATGGGGGAAAAAAGGGGGGGGAAAATTTTTTCCCCCCCGGGGGGGTTTTTTAAAAACCTTTTTTTCCCCCTTTTTTTCCCCTTTTTTTCCCTTTTAAAAAAAAAAGGGGTTTTCCGGGTTCCCCGGGGGTTTTCCCCCCCCTTTGGTTTTTTTGGGGGTTTTTTTAAATTTTCCCCCCCCTTTTCCCTTTTTTTTTGGGGGTTTTTTTTGGGAATTCTTTTTTTTTTAAAACCCCCCGGGGGCCCCCCCTTTTTTTCCCCCCCCCCCGGGGAAATTTTTTAAAATTTTTCCCTTTTTTTTTTTAAAGGGGGGGGTTTGGGGGAAAAACCCCCCTTTTTTTTTAAAACCTTTTTCCCCCCCCCCTTTTTTTTTTTTTGGGCCCCTTTGGGGGGAAAAAAAAAAGGGGTTTTTAAAAAAAAAAATTGGGGGGGCCCCCCGGGGGAAAGGCCAATTTCCCCCCCCGGGGGGGGGCCCGGGAAGGGGGGGGTTTTTTAAAATTTTGGGGGGGGGGGCCCCCCCGGGCCCCCCGGGGCCCCCTTTTGGGGGGGGGGGCCCTTTGGGGGGGGGAAAACCCGGGGGGGGGGGTTTCCCCCCCTTTCGGGGCCCCCTTTTTTGGGGGGGGGCCTTTGGGGGGGGTTTTTTCCCCCCCAAAAAAGGGTTTTAATTTTTTTCTTTTTCCCCTTTTTTGGTTTTTTAAAATTTTTTTTTTTTTGGAAAAAGGGGGGGGGGTTTTTCCCCAAACCCCGGCCAAAAAAACCCCCCGGGGGTTTTTTTTTTTTCCCCCTTTTTTCCCCCGGGGGCTTTTTTTTCCCCCCCTTTTTTTTTTTTTCCCCCCCCCCGGGGGGGGAAAAAACCCCCCTTTATTGGTTTCCCTTTTAAATGGGTTTTTTTTAATTTTTGGCCCCCCAAAACCCTTTTTTTAAAGGGGGGGGTTTTTTTTTGGGAAACCCCCCCCCTTTTTTTTTGGGCTTTGGGGTTTTAAAAAACCCTTGTTTGGGGGGTTTTTTTTTTAAAAAAAAAAAGGGGGGGGGCCCTTTTTCCCCCCCCCCCAAAAAGGGTTTTAATTCCAAACCCCGGGGGGCCCCCCTTTTTTAAACCCCTTTTTTAAAACCCCTTTGGGGCCCAACCTTGGGAAAAAAGGGGGGGGGGAAACCCCCCGGGGTTTTTTTGGGGGGGTTTTTAAATTTTGGGGGGCCCCCCCAAATTTAAAACCCCCCCTTTTTTTTGGGGGGGGGGTTGGGGGGAAATTTTTTCCCCCCATTTAAAATTTTTTTTTTTGGGGGGGGGGCCCCCCAAACCCGGGGTTTTTTTTTTTCCCCCCCCCCTTTTTTTGGGGGGAAAAATGGGCCTTTAAAGGGAAAATTTTTTGGGGAAAAACCCCTGGGGTTTTTTTTTTTTTTTGAATTTTTTACCCCTTTCCCAAGGTTTTGGGGGAAAAATTAAGAAAAGGGGCCCCGGGTTTTTAAAAAAATTTTAAACCCGGGGAAAAAAAAAAGGGGGCGGGTTTTTGAAAAAAAAATTTACCTTTTTTTTTGGTTTTAAAACCCTTTTTGGGAAAGGGGGAAGGGGGAAAAAAAGGGGGTTTTTCCCCCCCCCAAAAAAAAAAATTTGGGGGTTTCCCATTTCATTTTTTCCAAAGGGAAAAACTTTTTTTTAAAAAAAAAAGGGCCCTTTTTTTTAAAAAAATTAAGGCCCAAAAAATTTTGGGTTAAAAAAAAAAAAGGGGGAAATGGGGGGGCCAGGGGAAAAGGTTTTTGGTTTGGGCCCAAGGGGGTTTTTTTTAAATTGAAAAAAATTTTTTTCAAAGAAAAAAAAAAAGGGGGTTAAAAGGGGGGAATTTCGGAAAATTTTTAAATTTTTCAATTTTTCCCTTTATTTTTTTTAAAATTTTTTTTTCCCCCCCGGGGGGAAAAATTTCCAAAAATTTTTCCCTTTTAAAAATTTTTTTTGTTTTCCCTTTTTTTTTTAAAAACGGGAAAAAAAAGAAAAATTTTTCCGGGGGGGGGTTTTTTTTTGGAAATTTAAAAAAAAAATTAAAACAAAGGGGAAAAACCCTTTTTTTTTTTTTTTTTTTTTTTAAAAAAAGGCCAAAAAAAATTTTTTCCCCAAAATTTGGAAATTTCCCCAAAAATTTTTCCCCCAAAAATTAACCGGGAAAAAAAGGGGGGGGCCCCCCCCTTTTTTCCCCAAAAAAAAAAAAAACCCCCAAATTTGGGGGAAACCAAAAAATTTGGTTTAAAAAAGGGAAAAAAGGGTTTTTTGGGGGTTGGGGTTTTTAAATTTGGAAAAAGGGGGGGGGCCCCCCCCCCTTTTTTTTTTAAAATTGGGGGTTTTTTTTTGGGGCAAAAAAAAAAAAAAGGGGGGGGGGGGGGGAAATTTTTAAAAAAAAAAAAAAAACAAGGGGGAAAAAAAAAAAAAAAAAAAAAAACCCCCCCAAAAACCCCGGTCCCCCCGGGGAACCCGGGGGCCGGGGTTCTTTCCCCCTTTTTGGGGTTTTTTTCCCCTTAAAAAATTTTTTTTTCCCCCCGGGGGGAAAAAAAGGGTTTGGGGGAAAAAAAAATTTTTTTAAAATTTTTTTTTTTCCTTTTTGGGGGAAAAAAAAGGGGTTTTTTTTTTTTTTTTAAAGGAAAAAAAAAAAAAAAAAAAAAAAAAAACCCCAGGGCCCAAAGGGGGGGGGGGGTTTTTTTTTTCCCCTTTTGGGGTTTTTTAAAAATTTTTTTTTTTTCCCCCCCAAAAAAAAAAAACCCCCTTTCCCAAATTTTTTTCCTTTTTTTTAAAAAAGGGGGGGGCCCCCCCCAAATTTTTTTGGGGCCCCCCCCCTTTTTTTTTTTTAAAAATTTTAAGGGGTTAACCCCCCTTTTTTTTGGCCTTTTTTGGGTTTTGGGGTTTTTTTTTTTTAAAAGGGAAAAAACCCCCTTTTTAAAAAGGGGGGGCCCCCCTTTGGGGGTTTTTTTTTTAAAAATTTTCCCTGGGTTTGGTTTTGGGCCCCCCTTTTTTTTTTTGGAAAAAACCCCCCCCCCTTCCCGGGGGCGGGGGGTTTTGGGTTTTTTAAAAAAAAGGGGGGGAAAACCCCCCCCCTTTCCCCCCGGTTGGGGGGTTTTTTGGGGCCCCCCCTTTGGGAAGGGGGCCCCTTCCCCTTTTGGGGGGGGTTTTTTTTTCCAGGGGCCCCCCCCGGGGGGGGGGGGTTCCCAAAATTTTCCTTTTTTTTGGGGGGGGGGGCCCCCTTTCCCCCCCCCGGGGCCTTTGGAAGGTTCCCCCCTTTTTTTTTTTTTTTTTTAAAAAAAAAGGGGTTCCCTGGGGCCCCGGGGTTTTTTGGGTTTTGGGGGGGGGGGGCCCTTTTAAACCCCCTTTGGGGCCCCCGGGGGGCCCCCTTTTCCCCGGGGCCGGGGAATGGGGGAAAAAAGGGGTTTTCCCCCCCGGGGGGGTTTTTAAAACCCCCCTTTTGGGTTTTTTCCCCCCCCCCTTTTTTTTTTGAAAGGGCCCAAAAAAAATTTTTTTAAAAAAAGGGGGGGGGGTTTTTAACCCCAAAAAGGGTTTTTGGGGTTAAAAAGGGTTTTTTTTTTTTTCCCCCCCTGGGGGGCCCCCCCCCTTTTGGGTTTTTTATTTCCCCCCCTTTGGAAATTTTAACCCCAAAAAAAAAAATTTTTGGAAAAAAAGGGGTTTTGGGGAAAAGGGTTTTAAAAGGGAAAGGGGGGGGGGGGGCCCCCCGGGGAAAAAAAACCCCCCCCCGGGGGGGGGGGCCCCCGGGCGGGGCCCGGTTTTTCCCAATTGGTTTTTCTTATCAGTTTAATATCTGATACGTCCCCTACCCGGGGACTGCATATTAAATTGCTTTTTGGATCACGGAGCTGGAGCCGGGGCTTGCTCCGTCCACTCCACGCATCGGCCTGGTATCGCAGTGTCTCCAGGAACGGTGCGCTTCCCCTTTTCGGGGCTTGCCGCTTTTTGTGACGAATAGCAGAGCAATTAATGAGGGCCTTGCCTAGGCTCCCACGGTGGTCTGTCCTCGCAAAGGCTGCCGTGTGTTTTAAAGCAGTGGTTGCCGTTTATTGAGATCTCTCCTCTGACGCACTCACCTGAGGTCTTGGAGTCTTCCACTAACGAGCTGATGCGTCGAGTCAGGTGTGTTTGATTAAAGGGAATCATCTAAAACCAGGGGTGTCAAACTCAGTTCCTGGAGGGCCGCAACCCTGCAGGGTTTTGTTCCAACCCTGCTCCAAATTGCATACCATGTAGTTTTCAGATAAGCCTTAAAGACTTGATTAGCTGGATCAGGTGTGTTTGATTAGGGTTGCATCTAAACTGCGCAGTGGTTGTGGCCCTCCAGGAACTGAGTCTGACACCCCTGATCTAAAACAGTGGTTCTTAATTCCAGTCCTGGGGGCCCCCTGCTCTGCACATTTTGCATGTCTCCCTTATTTAACACACCTGATTGAGATCATCAACTCGTTAGGAGAGAGAACTAATGAGCTGATGATCTCAATCAGGTGTGTTTAATAAGGGAGACATGCAAAATGTGCAGAGCAGGGGGGGCCCCCAGGACTGGAGTTAAGAACCACTGATCTAAAACGTCCAGTACCGGGGATGGGGGGCTTCCGGGACCAGGGCTGGGAAGCGCCGGTCTAAAAAGCTGCAGCTGGTGCCAACGCTCGGCAATTTGCAGGCTCGGTCAGGCACAGCGAGGCCACCCGCAGGCCACCCGGTCTTCCTTTGCTAGGGGTGGGGGTCACCTTTGATGAGGATGCTCGAGAGGGAAATGGTACCTCTGACTGGCAACCTGGGTCTTCATACTTACCTGGCAGGGGAGACACCATGATCAAGAAGGCGGTTCACCCAGGACGAGGCTCGGCCATTGCACTCCGGTCGTGCTGACTTCTGCGAATTCCCCAAATGTGGGAATCTCGACTGCATAATTTATGGTAGTGGGGGACTGCGTTCGCGCTCTCCCCTGAAAGAGCTGGTTAAAAAAACAGATGTGTCTTCTTTCTCACAGAATTTTTTCTTCTTCTTCCTTTTTGGTAAGTCAACGATCCAGAGAGTTGTTCAGAGCAAGCAGTTCTGTCATGTGGTGCGTCGTATGTGGAAAAAACCCCCCCCCCCCCATGGGCCGTTTAGTTAAAATTTCTCACAGACCTCACTTTTCAAGTCGATCGGACTGACTGTTGCCCAGCTGTAGCTGTTTTCATGCTTGTTTGGTTGTCCTTCCTACTTCAGAATTCTTTTTTTTTTCGTCTTACAGCGCCACCAAGTGGCCAGTCGCAGCGCCCTTTTTCACCTGACCACAGACTGAGCCCATTCATAGGTGTGCCGATTTGGGTGAAATGATCTCATTCCTTTCTAGAGTTATAGCCATTTTAGCAACCTCGGCCACACGACCTTTGAACGTTTTGAGGTCCCCTCGCCAAGGTGAATGGAAATTTCCACTTTTTTTTGGATGATTATTGACAGTCAGACTCCAGAGAATCTTTCTGCGCTGCTTTGGGTCGGACTGGGCCAAATGCCTGGTGCTAGTTTGCAAAAGTAGGTTTTCAACAAAATCCAAAATAGCTGAAAATTTCGTCCCGAGCGACAAGCCAATCCGAGACCTGCCTCTCGTTCGGCTCGAGCCAAGGATTCCGATGACATAAGGCACTTGGCTCTGCGACAAGCCGTTTTGGGAGTTATGAGCGATGCCGTACTTTCCGTCGCTGCAGAGCCACCTTCAGGCCGGTCGGGGCGAGGCTCTGTGACGTTGCAGACGGGGGGAGGGGGGGGTACTACCATCCCCCCAGCGTTTCAGGTCTCTGTGACTTAGTGTGGTCAGGATTGGAGTGGCCGTTTCCGGCGCCCTCCCAGCTGCGTCATAGCGTCATCGCTTCTCGGCCTTTTGGCTAAGATCAAGTGTAGTGTCTTTTCTTATCAGTTTAATATCTGATACGTCCCCTACCCGGGGACTGCATATTAAATTGCTTTTTGGATCACGGAGCTGGAGCCGGGGCTTGCTCCGTCCACTCCACGCATCGGCCTGGTATCGCAGTGTCTCCAGGAACGGTGCGCTTCCCCTTTTCGGGGCTTGCCGCTTTTTGTGACGAATAGCAGAGCAATTAATGAGGGCCTTGCCTAGGCTCCCACGGTGGTCTGTCCTCGCAAAGGCTGCCGTGTGTTTTAAAGCAGTGGTTGCCGTTTATTGAGATCTCTCCTCTGACGCACTCACCTGAGGTCTTGGAGTCTTCCACTAACGAGCTGATGCGTCGAGTCAGGTGTGTTTGATTAAAGGGAATCATCTAAAACCAGGGGTGTCAAACTCAGTTCCTGGAGGGCCGCAACCCTGCAGGGTTTTGTTCCAACCCTGCTCCAAATCGCATACCATGTAGTTTTCAGATAAGCCTTAAAGACTTGATTAGCTGGATCAGGTGTGTTTGATTAGGGTTGCATCTAAACTGCGCAGTGGTTGTGGCCCTCCAGGAACTGAGTCTGACACCCCTGATCTAAAACAGTGGTTCTTAATTCCAGTCCTGGGGGCCCCCTGCTCTGCACATTTTGCATGTCTCCCTTATTTAACACCCTGATTGAGATCATCAACTCGTTAGGAGAGAGAACTAATGAGCTGATGATCTCAATCAGGTGTGTTTAATAAGGGAGACATGCAAAATGTGCAGAGCAGGGGGGGCCCCCAGGACTGGAGTTAAGAACCACTGATCTAAAACGTCCAGTACCGGGGATGGGGGGCTTCCGGGACCAGGGCTGGGAAGCGCCGGTCTAAAAAGCTGCAGCTGGTGCCAACGCTCGGCAATTTGCAGGCTCGGTCAGGCACAGCGAGGCCACCCGCAGGCCACCCGGTCTTCCTTTGCTAGGGGTGGGGGTCACCTTTGATGAGGATGCTCGAGAGGGAAATGGTACCTCTGACTGGCAACCTGGGTCTTCATACTTACCTGGCAGGGGAGACACCATGATCAAGAAGGCGGTTCACCCAGGACGAGGCTCGGCCATTGCACTCCGGTCGTGCTGACTTCTGCGAATTCCCCAAATGTGGGAATCTCGACTGCATAATTTATGGTAGTGGGGGACTGCGTTCGCGCTCTTCCCTGAAAGAGCTGGTTAAAAAAACAGATGTGTCTTCTTTCTCACAGAATTTTTTCTTCTTCTTCCTTTTTGGTAAGTCAACGATCCAGAGAGTTGTTCAGAGCAAGCAGTTCTGTCATGTGGTGCGTCGTATGTGAAAAAAAAATCCCCCCCCATGGGCCGTTTAGTTAAAATTTCTCACAGACCTCACTTTTCAAGTCGATCGGACTGACTGTTGCCCAGCTGTAGCTGTTTTCATGCTTGTTTGGTTGTCCTTCCTACATCAGAATTCTTTTTTTTTTCGTCTTACAGCGCCACCAAGTGGCCAGTCGCAGCGCCCTTTTTCACCTGACCACAGACTGAGCCCATTCATAGGTGTGCCGATTTGGGTGAAATGATCTCATTCCTTTCTAGAGTTATAGCCATTTTAGCAACCTCGGCCACACGACCTTTGAACGTTTTGAGGTCCCCTCGCCAAGGTGAATGGAAATTTCCACTTTTTTTGGATGATTATTGACAGTCAGACTCCAGAGAATCTTTCTGCGCTGCTTTGGGTCGGACTGGGCCAAATGCCTGGTGCTAGTTTGCAAAAGTAGGTTTTCAACAAAATCCAAAATAGCTGAAAATTTCGTCTGAGCGACAGCCAATCCGAGACCTGCCTCTCGTTCGGCTCGAGCCAAGGATTCCGATGAAATAAGGCACTTGGCTCTGCGACAAGCCGTTTGGGAGTTATGAGCGATGCCGTACTTTCCGTCGCTGCAGAGCCACCTTCAGGCCGGTCGGGGCGAGGCTCTGTGACGTTGCAGACGGGGGAGGGGGGGGTACTACCATCCCCCCAGCGTTTCAGGTCTCTGTGACTTAGTGTGGTCAGGATTGGAGTGGCCGTTTCCGGCGCCCTCCCAGCTGCGTCATAGCGTCATCGCTTCTCGGCCTTTTGGCTAAGATCAAGTGTAGTGTCTTTTCTTATCAGTTTAATATCTGATACGTCCCCTACCCGGGGACTGCATATTAAATTGCTTTTTGGATCACGGAGCTGGAGCCGGGGCTTGCTCCGTCCACTCCACGCATCGGCCTGGTATGGCAGTGTCTCCAGGAACGGTGCGCTTCCCCTTTTCGGGGCTTGCCGCTTTTTGTGACGAATAGCAGAGCAATTAATGAGGGCCTTGCCTAGGCTCCCACGGTGGTCTGTCCTCGCAAAGGCTGCCGTGTGTTTTAAAGCAGTGGTTGCCGTTTATTGAGATCTCTCCTCTGACGCACTCACCTGAGGTCTTGGAGTCTTCCACTAACGAGCTGATGCGTCGAGTCAGGTGTGTTTGATTAAAGGGAATCATCTAAAACCAGGGGTGTCAAACTCAGTTCCTGGAGGGCCGCAACCCTGCAGGGTTTTGTTCCAACCCTGCTCCAAATCGCATACCATGTAGTTTTCAGATAAGCCTTAAAGACTTGATTAGCTGGATCAGGTGTGTTTGATTAGGGTTGCATCTAAACTGCGCAGTGGTTGTGGCCCTCCAGGAACTGAGTCTGACACCCCTGATCTAAAACAGTGGTTCTTAATTCCAGTCCTGGGGGCCCCCTGCTCTGCACATTTTGCATGTCTCCCTTATTTAACACACCTGATTGAGATCATCAACTCGTTGGGAGAGAGAACTAATGAGCTGATGATCTCAATCAGGTGTGTTTAATAAGGGAGACATGCAAAATGTGCAGAGCAGGGGGGGCCCCCAGGACTGGAGTTAAGAACCACTGATCTAAAACGTCCAGTACCGGGGATGGGGGGCTTCCGGGACCAGGGCTGGGAAGCGCCGGTCTAAAAAGCTGCAGCTGGTGCCAACGCTCGGCAATTTGCAGGCTCGGTCAGGCACAGCGAGGCCACCCGCAGGCCACCCGGTCTTCCTTTGCTAGGGGTGGGGGTCACCTTTGATGAGGATGCTCGAGAGGGAAATGGTACCTCTGACTGGCAACCTGGGTCTTCATACTTACCTGGCAGGGGAGACACCATGATCAAGAAGGCGGTTCACCCAGGACGAGGCTCGGCCATTGCACTCCGGTCGTGCTGACTTCTGCGAATTCCCCAAATGTGGGAATCTCGACTGCATAATTTATGGTAGTGGGGGACTGCGTTCGCGCTCTCCCCTGAAAGAGCTGGTTAAAAAAACAGATGTGTCTTCTTTCTCACAGAATTTTTTCTTCTTCTTCCTTTTTGGTAAGTCAACGATCCAGAGAGTTGTTCAGAGCAAGCAGTTCTGTCATGTGGTGCGTCGTATGTGAAAAAAAAATCCCCCCCCATGGGCCGTTTAGTTAAAATTTCTCACAGACCTCACTTTTCAAGTCGATCGGACTGACTGTTGCCCAGCTGTAGCTGTTTTCATGCTTGTTTGGTTGTCCTTCCTACTTCAGAATTCTTTTTTTTTTCGTCTTACAGCGCCACCAAGTGGCCAGTCGCAGCGCCCTTTTTCACCTGACCACAGACTGAGCCCATTCATAGGTGTGCCGATTTGGGTGAAATGATCTCATTCCTTTCTAGAGTTATAGCCATTTTAGCAACCTCGGCCACACGACCTTTGAACGTTTTGAGGTCCCCTCGCCAAGGTGAATGGAAATTTCCACTTTTTTTGGATGATTATTGACAGTCAGACTCCAGAGAATCTTTCTGCGCTGCTTTGGGTCGGACTGGGCCAAATGCCTGGTGCTAGTTTGCAAAAGTAGGTTTTCAACAAAATCCAAAATAGCTGAAAATTTCGTCAGAGCGACGAGCCAATCCGAGACCTGCCTCTCGTTCGGCTCGAGCCAAGGATTCCGATGACATAAGGCACTTGGCTCTGCGACAATCCGTTTGGGAGTTATGAGCGATGCCGTACTTTCCGTCGCTGCAGAGCCACCTTCAGGCCGGTCGGGGCGAGGCTCTGTGACGTTGCAGACGGGGGAGGGGGGGGGGGGTACTACCATCCCCCCAGCGTTTCAGGTCTCTGTGACTTAGTGTGGTCAGGATTGGAGTGGCCGTTTCCGGCGCCCTCCCAGCTGCGTCATAGCGTCATCGCTTCTCGGCCTTTTGGCTAAGATCAAGTGTAGTGTCTTTTCTTATCAGTTTAATATCTGATACGTCCCCTACCCGGGGACTGCATATTAAATTGCTTTTTGGATCACGGAGCTGGAGCCGGGGCTTGCTCCGTCCACTCCACGCATCGGCCTGGTATGGCAGTGTCTCCAGGAACGGTGCGCTTCCCCTTTTCGGGGCTTGCCGCTTTTTGTGACGAATAGCAGAGCAATTAATGAGGGCCTTGCCTAGGCTCCCACGGTGGTCTGTCCTCGCAAAGGCTGCCGTGTGTTTTAAAGCAGTGGTTGCCGTTTATTGAGATCTCTCCTCTGACGCACTCACCTGAGGTCTTGGAGTCTTCCACTAACGAGCTGATGCGTCGAGTCAGGTGTGTTTGATTAAAGGGAATCATCTAAAACCAGGGGTGTCAAACTCAGTTCCTGGAGGGCCGCAACCCTGCAGGGTTTTGTTCCAACCCTGCTCCAAATCGCATACCATGTAGTTTTCAGATAAGCCTTAAAGACTTGATTAGCTGGATCAGGTGTGTTTTGATTAGGGTTGCATCTAAACTGCGCAGTGGTTGTGGCCCTCCAGGAACTGAGTCTGACACCCCTGATCTAAAACAGTGGTTCTTAATTCCAGTCCTGGGGGCCCCCTGCTCTGCACATTTTGCATGTCTCCCTTATTTAACACACCTGATTGAGATCATCAACTCGTTAGGAGAGAGAACTAATGAGCTGATGATCTCAATCAGGTGTGTTTAATAAGGGAGACATGCAAAATGTGCAGAGCAGGGGGGGCCCCCAGGACTGGAGTTAAGAACCACTGATCTAAAACGTCCAGTACCGGGGATGGGGGGCTTCCGGGACCAGGGCTGGAAAGGCTTATGGTTCGAGTTTCGCAGTCCTTAACGTTTGTTCTGGTTTAGAACATACAATCGAACAACATGTCGGCCTCTTTGGTGCGAAGAAATACAGTCCGGTTTCAGTTTTGGAAGGATTAGAGATGGACCGTCTGAATTTCAGCAGGAAAATCTTACAGACAGTACTTGAATTTCAACCCTTGCAACTGGACTATATCTTCGCTTTGCCGGTAGGAAAGTTTTTGAAGTGGTTTTTACCACCTTTTCTGCTTATGAGCTTTGTGTGGAAAGATTCAATTCCAAGAAAACTGTGACTCCCTGTCTCCAGAATATCCAGTTGACTCCTTTGTCTGAAAGAGACATTAGAACTGTAACTGTTCTGATTATTCTGAAAGGATCAAAGTAGAAGATATTGCTACTTGGTTGTCTATGCATTGCACTGTTTTTGAACACCTCTTTGATGAAGATGAGGATGGGATAAAAACTGGAGCATCTAAGTTTCAAGTGCGTTTGAAGAAAGACGCTGAAGGTAATTACCATCACCTTCCCTCATTAATCCAATTAGGGCCAATTAGGGGCTATGTTTTTTATAATGGACAACCAAAAGAATGCAGGAAATGTGGCTCCTTGGATCATATAGCTGCCAACTGTGAACTGGAAATTTGTAGACATTGTAAAAGCAAAGAACATGGCTCCAAAGATTGTCAGTTACCAAAGAAATGCAACCTTTGTGGAGCAGAAAGCCACAGGTTTCGTGATTGTCCCCAGGCCTACTCTAATAAACTGAAACAACAGAATCAGGGAGAAATGGAAAATATAGTGGACCTTGAAGATTTGGGGGAGTACTACTGGAGATCTTGGTTCTACTGGGAATCAGCAGTTTTTTGTCCAAGATGGTATGGTTTCTTCGGAAATGTCTAGTATAAATCCCTCACCGCAGTCGCGAAGAGTAGCTGAAGTCTCTATGTCGACTTTGTCGGAAGAAGAGTTGTTGCCTCTTTCAAGAATTGTTGATCCCTTGTTGACACTTAATGATGAGAAAGCAGGGGAAAAGATACAGAGAGGAGAAGTTCATTTACTCGAAGGAGCTGAAGGAGGGATAAGTGTCGTAATATCAACTCCAGAAAAGGAAATTCAGAAACGGAAAGGGAATATCCTCTTGGAGGTAGCCGAAGCTTTCCCTTTGTCTTTGTCTCTGCTGTCTGGAAGATCATCAACATCAGACTCTCTTCTAGATGATAATCAAGTCTCCCAGAGCTCCACAGTACCCTCTATGCAGGAACAGGAAGAGGTGACTGACTGGGCATCTAATTCCGAACCTTTTTTGGACTCTGATGAAATTAATATGTTTTCAGCTACCACTCAAATGAAAGAATCTGTTTCACAGAAAGAACTATCTCCTCGAGCTAAGAAAGAAAAGAAAAGGAAAAGACTGAAAAGTGGTGTGTGATGGAGTGAACAATGGAAAACACTTGGAACAATGCGGAGGAGCACGCCTGCAGCCACCGAAGTTTAACCACCTGTACCAGGACTGTACTTACTGGGGGACATTATTATAAACATGGACAGCATTTTATTATCATGGCTTTTGATGTGTCGCTGAATTAAAATAAAGATCAGACAAAATCAAAAAAAAAAAAAAAAAAAAAAAAAAAAAAGGTTCACCCAGGGCGAGGCTCGGCCATTGCACTCCGGTCGTGCTGACTTCTGCGAATTCCCCAAATGTGGGAATCTCGACTGCATAATTTATGGTAGTGGGGGACTGCGTTTCGCGCTCCCCCTGAAAGAGCTGGTTAAAAAAACAGATGTGTCTTCTTTCTCACAGAATTTTTTTCTTCTTCTTCCTTTTTGGTAAGTCAACGATCCAGAGAGTTGTTCAGAGCAAGCAGTTCTGTCATGTGGTGCGTCGTATGTGAAAAAAAAATCCCCCCCCATGGGCCGTTTAGTTAAAATTTCTCACAGACCTCACTTTTCAAGTCGATCGGACTGACTGTTGCCCAGCTGTAGCTGTTTTCATGCTTGTTTGGTTGTCCTTCCTACATCAGAATTCTTTTTTTTTTCGTCTTACAGCGCCACCAAGTGGCCAGTCGCAGCGCCCTTTTTCACCTGACCACAGACTGAGCCCATTCATAGGTGTGCCGATTTGGGTGAAATGATCTCATTCCTTTCTAGAGTTATAGCCATTTTAGCAACCTCGGCCACACGACCTTTGAACGTTTTGAGGTCCCCTCGCCAAGGTGAATGGAAATTTCCACTTTTTTTGGATGATTATTGACAGTCAGACTCCAGAGAATCTTTCTGCGCTGCTTTGGGTCGGACTGGGCCAAATGCCTGGTGCTAGTTTGCAAAAGTAGGTTTTCAACAAAATCCAAAATAGCTGAAAATTTCGTCCGAGCGACGAGCCAATCCGAGACCTGCCTCTCGTTCGGCTCGAGCCAAGGATTCCGATGACATAAGGCACTTGGCTCTGCGACAAGCCGTTTGGGAGTTATGAGCGATGCCGTACTTTCCGTCGCTGCAGAGCCACCTTCAGGCCGGTCGGGGCGAGGCTCTGTGACGTTGCAGACGGGGGAGGGGGGGGGGGTACTACCATCCCCCCAGCGTTTCAGGTCTCTGTGACTTAGTGTGGTCAGGATTGGAGTGGCCGTTTCCGGCGCCCTCCCAGCTGCGTCATAGCGTCATCGCTTCTCTGCCTTTTGGCTAAGATCAAGTGTAGTGTCTTTTCTTATCAGTTTAATATCTGATACGTCCCCTACCCGGGGACTGCATATTAAATTGCTTTTTGGATCACGGAGCTGGAGCCGGGGCTTGCTCCGTCCACTCCACGCATCGGCCTGGTATCGCAGTGTCTCCAGGAACGGTGCGCTTCCCCTTTTCGGGGCTTGCCGCTTTTTGTGACGAATAGCAGAGCAATTAATGAGGGCCTTGCCTAGGCTCCCACGGTGGTCTGTCCTCGCAAAGGCTGCCGTGTGTTTTAAAGCAGTGGTTGCCGTTTATTGAGATCTCTCCTCTGACGCACTCACCTGAGGTCTTGGAGTCTTCCACTAACGAGCTGATGCGTCGAGTCAGGTGTGTTTGATTAAAGGGAATCATCTAAAACCAGGGGTGTCAAACTCAGTTCCTGGAGGGCCGCAACCCTGCAGGGTTTTGTTCCAACCCTGCTCCAAATCGCATACCATGTAGTTTTCAGATAAGCCTTAAAGACTTGATTAGCTGGATCAGGTGTGTTTGATTAGGGTTGCATCTAAACTGCGCAGTGGTTGTGGCCCTCCAGGAACTGAGTCTGACACCCCTGATCTAAAACAGTGGTTCTTAATTCCAGTCCTGGGGGCCCCCTGCTCTGCACATTTTGCATGTCTCCCTTATTTAACACACCTGATTGAGATCATCAACTCGTTGGGAGAGAGAACTAATGAGCTGATGATCTCAATCAGGTGTGTTTAATAAGGGAGACATGCAAAATGTGCAGAGCAGGGGGGGCCCCCAGGACTGGAGTTAAGAACCACTGATCTAAAACGTCCAGTACCGGGGATGGGGGGCTTCCGGGACCAGGGCTGGGAAGCGCCGGTCTAAAAAGCTGCAGCTGGTGCCAACGCTCGGCAATTTGCAGGCTCGGTCAGGCACAGCGAGGCCACCCGCAGGCCACCCGGTCTTCCTTTGCTAGGGGTGGGGGTCACCTTTGATGAGGATGCTCGAGAGGGAAATGGTACCTCTGACTGGCAACCTGGGTCTTCATACTTACCTGGCAGGGGAGACACCATGATCAAGAAGGCGGTTCACCCAGGACGAGGCTCGGCCATTGCACTCCGGTCGTGCTGACTTCTGCGAATTCCCCAAATGTGGGAATCTCGACTGCATAATTTATGGTAGTGGGGGACTGCGTTCGCGCTCTCCCCTGAAAGAGCTGGTTAAAAAAACAGATGTGTCTTCTTTCTCACAGAATTTTTTCTTCTTCTTCCTTTTTGGTAAGTCAACGATCCAGAGAGTTGTTCAGAGCAAGCAGTTCTGTCATGTGGTGCGTCGTATGTGAAAAAAAAATCCCCCCCCATGGGCCGTTTAGTTAAAATTTCTCACAGACCTCACTTTTCAAGTCGATCGGACTGACTGTTGCCCAGCTGTAGCTGTTTTCATGCTTGTTTGGTTGTCCTTCCTACTTCAGAATTCTTTTTTTTTTTCGTCTTACAGCGCCACCAAGTGGCCAGTCGCAGCGCCCTTTTTCACCCTGACCACAGACTGACCCATTCATAGGTGTGCCGATTTGGGTGAAATGATCTCATTCCTTTCTAGAGTTATAGCCATTTTAGCAACCTCGGCCACACGACCTTTGAACGTTTTGAGGTCCCCTCGCCAAGGTGAATGGAAATTTCCACTTTTTTTGGATGATTATTGACAGTCAGACTCCAGAGAATCTTTCTGCGCTGCTTTGGGTCGGACTGGGCCAAATGCCTGGTGCTAGTTTGCAAAAGTAGGTTTTCAACAAAATCCAAAATAGCTGAAAATTTCGTCGGAGCGACGAGCCAATCCGAGACCTGCCTCTCGTTCGGCTCGAGCCAAGGATTCCGATGACATAAGGCACTTGGCTCTGCGACAATCCGTTTGGGAGTTATGAGCGATGCCGTACTTTCCGTCGCTGCAGAGCCACCTTCAGGCGGTCGGGGCGAGGCTCTGTGACGTTGCAGACGGGGGAGGGGGGGGGGTACTACCATCCCCCCAGCGTTTCAGGTCTCTGTGACTTAGTGTGGTCAGGATTGGAGTGGCCGTTTCCGGCGCCCTCCCAGCTGCGTCATAGCGTCATCGCTTCTCGGCCTTTTGGCTAAGATCAAGTGTAGTGTCTTTTCTTATCAGTTTAATATCTGATACGTCCCCTACCCGGGGACTGCATATTAAATTGCTTTTTGGATCACGGAGCTGGAGCCGGGGCTTGCTCCGTCCACTCCACGCATCGGCCTGGTATGGCAGTGTCTCCAGGAACGGTGCGCTTCCCCTTTTCGGGGCTTGCCGCTTTTTGTGACGAATAGCAGAGCAATTAATGGGGCCTTGCCTAGGCTCCCACGGTGGTCTGTCCTCGCAAAGGCTGCCGTGTGTTTTAAAGCAGTGGTTGCCGTTTATTGAGATCTCTCCTCTGACGCACTCACCTGAGGTCTTGGAGTCTTCCACTAACGAGCTGATGCGTCGAGTCAGGTGTGTTTGATTAAAGGGAATCATCTAAAACCAGGGGTGTCAAACTCAGTTCCTGGAGGGCCGCAACCCTGCAGGGTTTTGTTCCAACCCTGCTCCAAATCGCATACCATGTAGTTTTCAGATAAGCCTTAAAGACTTGATTAGCTGGATCAGGTGTGTTTGATTAGGGTTGCATCTAAACTGCGCAGTGGTTGTGGCCCTCCAGGAACTGAGTCTGACACCCCTGATCTAAAACAGTGGTTTTAATTCCAGTCCTGGGGGCCCCCTGCTCTGCACATTTTGCATGTCTCCCTTATTTAACACACCTGATTGAGATCATCAACTCGTTAGGAGAGAGAACTAATGAGCTGATGATCTCAATCAGGTGTTTTAATAAGGGAGACATGCAAAATGTGCAGAGCAGGGGGGGCCCCCAGGACTGGAGTTAAGAACCACTGATCTAAAACGTCCAGTACCGGGGATGGGGGGCTTCCGGGACCAGGGCTGGAAAAGGCTTATGGTTCGAGTTTCGCAGCCTTAACGTTTGTTTGGTTTGAACATACAATCGAAAACATGTCGGCCTCTTTGGTGCGAAGAAAACAGTCCGGTTTCAGTTTCTGGAAGGATTAGAGATGGACCGTCTGAATTTCAGCAGGAAAATCTTACAGACAGTACTTGGATTTCAACCCTTGCAAACTGGACTATATCTTCGCTTTGCCTGGTAGGAAAGTTTTTGAAGTGGTTTTTACCACCTTTTCTGCTTATGAGCTTTGTGTGGAAAGATTCAATTCCAAGAAAACTGTGACTCCCTGTCTCCAGAATATCCAGTTGACTCCTTTGTCTGAAAGAGACTTAGAACTGTAACTGTTCTGATATATTCTGAAAGGATCAAAGTAGAAGATATTGCTACTTGGTTGTCTATGCATTGCACTGTTTTTGAACACCTCTTTGATGAGAGATGAGGATGGGATAAAAACTGGAGCATCTAAGTTTCAAGTGCGTTTGAAGAAAGACGCTGAAGGTAATTACCATCACCCTTCCCTCATTAATCCAATTAGGGCCAATTAGGGGCTATGTTTTTTATAATGGACAACCAAAAGAATGCAGGAAATGTGGCTCCTTGGATCATATAGCTGCCAACTGTGAACTGGAAATTTGTAGACATTGTAAAAGCAAAGAACATGGCTCCAAAGATTGTCAGTTACCAAAGAAATGCAACCTTTGTGGAGCAGAAAGCCACAGGTTTCGTGATTGTCCCCAGGCCTACTCTAATAAACTGAAACAACAGAATCAGGGAGAAATGGAAAATATAGTGGACCTTGAAGATTTGGGGAGTACTACTGGAGATCTTGGTTCTACTGGGAATCAGCAGTTTTTTGTCCAAGATGGTATGGTTTTCTTCGGAAATGTCTAGTATAAATCCCTCACCGCAGTCGCGAAGAGTAGCTGAAGTCTCTATGTCGACTTTGTCGGAAGAAGAGTTGTTGCCTCTTTCAAGAATTGTTGATCCCTTGTTGACACTTAATGATGAGAAAGCAGGGGAAAAGATACAGAGAGGAGAAGTTCATTTACTCGAAGGAGCTGAAGGAGGGATAATTCGTAATATCAACTCCAGAAAAGGAAATTCAGAAACGGAAAGGGAATATCCTCTTGGAGGTAGCCGAAGCTTTCCCTTTGTCTTTGTCTCTGCTGTCTGGAAGATCATCAACATCAGACTCTCTTCTAGATGATAATCAAGTCTCCCAGAGCTCCACAGTACCCTCTATGCAGGAACAGGAAGAGGTGACTGACTGGGCATCTAATTCCGAACCTTTTTTGGACTCTGATGAAATTAATATGTTTTCAGCTACCACTCAAATGAAAGAATCTGTTTCACAGAAAGAAACTATCTCCTCGAGCTAAGAAAGAAAAGAAAAGGAAAAGACTGAAAAGTGGTGTGTGATGGAGTGAACAATGGAACACTTGGAACAATGCGGAGGAGCACGACCTGCAGCCACCGAAGTTTCAACCACCTGTACCAGACTGTACTTACTGGGGGACATTATTATAAACATGGACAGCATATTATTATCATGGCTTTTGATGTGTCGCTGAATTAAAATAAAGATCAGACAAAATCAGAAAAAAAAAAAAAAAAAAAAAAAAAAAAGGTTCACCCAGGGCGAGGCTCGGCCATTGCACTCCGGTCGTGCTGACTTCTGCGAATTCCCCAAATGTGGGAATCTCGACTGCATAATTTATGGTAGTGGGGGACTGCGTTCGCGCTCTCCCCTGAAAGAGCTGGTTAAAAAAACAGATGTGTCTTCTTTCTCACAGAATTTTTTCTTCTTCTTCCTTTTTGGTAAGTCAACGATCCAGAGAGTTGTTCAGAGCAAGCAGTTCTGTCATGTGGTGCGTCGTATGTGAAAAAAAAATCCCCCCCCATGGGCCGTTTAGTTAAAATTTCTCACAGACCTCACTTTTCAAGTCGATCGGACTGACTGTTGCCCAGCTGTAGCTGTTTTCATGCTTGTTTGGTTGTCCTTCCTACATCAGAATTCTTTTTTTTTTCGTCTTACAGCGCCACCAAGTGGCCAGTCGCAGCGCCCTTTTTCACCTGACCACAGACTGAGCCCATTCATAGGTGTGCCGATTTGGGTGAAATGATCTCATTCCTTTCTAGAGTTATAGCCATTTTAGCAACCTCGGCCACACGACCTTTGAACGTTTTGAGGTCCCCTCGCCAAGGTGAATGGAAATTTCCACTTTTTTTGGATGATTATTGACAGTCAGACTCCAGAGAATCTTTCTGCGCTGCTTTGGGTCGGACTGGGCCAAATGCCTGGTGCTAGTTTGCAAAAGTAGGTTTTCAACAAAATCCAAAATAGCTGAAAATTTCGTCGGAGCGACGAGCCAATCCGAGACCTGCCTCTCGTTCGGCTCGAGCCAAGGATTCCGATGACATAAGGCACTTGGCTCTGCGACAATCCGTTTGGGAGTTTATGAGCGATGCCGTACTTTCCGTCGCTGCAGAGCCACCTTCAGGCCGGTCGGGGCGAGGCTCTGTGACGTTGCAGACGGGGGAGGGGGGGGGGGTACTACCATCCCCCCAGCGTTTCAGGTCTCTGTGACTTAGTGTGGTCAGGATTGGAGTGGCCGTTTCCGGCGCCCTCCCACTGCGTCATAGCGTCATCGCTTCTCGGCCTTTTGGCTAAGATCAAGTGTAGTGTCTTTTTTATCAGTTTAATATCTGATACGTCCCCTACCCGGGGACTGCATATTAAATTGCTTTTTTGGATCACGGAGCTGGCCCGGGGCTTGCTCCGTCCACTCCACGCATCGGCCTGGTATGGCAGTGTCTCCAGGAACGGTGCGCTTCCCCTTTTCGGGGCTTGCCGCTTTTTGTGACGAATAGCAGAGCAATTAATGAGGGCCTTGCCTAGGCTCCCACGGTGGTCTGTTCCTCGCAAAGGCTGCCGTGTGTTTTAAAGCAGTGGTTGCCGTTTATTGAGATCTCTCCTCTGACGCACTCACCTGAGGTCTTGGAGTCTTCCACTAACGAGCTGATGCGTCGAGTCAGGTGTGTTTGATTAAAGGGAAATCATCTAAAACCAGGGGTGTCAAACTCAGTTCCTGGAGGGCCGCAACCCTGCAGGGTTTTGTTCCAACCCTGCTCCAAATCGCATACCATGTAGTTTTCAGATAAGCCTTAAAGACTTGATTAGCTGGATCAGGTGTGTTTGATTAGGGTTGCATCTAAACTGCGCAGTGGTTTGTGGCCCTCCAGGAACTGAGTCTGACACCCCTGATCTAAAACAGTGGTTCTTAATTCCAGTCCTGGGGGCCCCCTGCTCTGCACATTTTGCATGTCTCCCTTATTTAACACACCTGATTGAGATCATCAACTCGTTAGGAGAGAGAACTAATGAGCTGATGATCTCAATCAGGTGTGTTTAATAAGGGAGACATGCAAAATGTGCAGAGCAGGGGGGGCCCCCAGGACTGGAGTTAAGAACCACTGATCTAAAACGTCCAGTACCGGGGATGGGGGGCTTCCGGGACCAGGGCTGGGAAGCGCCGGTCTAAAAAGCTGCAGCTGGTGCCAACGCTCGGCAATTTGCAGGCTCGGTCAGGCACAGCGAGGCCACCCGCAGGCCACCCGGTCTTCCTTTGCTAGGGGTGGGGGTCACCTTTGATGAGGATGCTCGAGAGGGAAATGGTACCTCTGACTGGCAACCTGGGTCTTCATACTTACCTGGCAGGGGAGACACCATGATCAAGAAGGCGGTTCACCCAGGACGAGGCTCGGCCATTGCACTCCGGTCGTGCTGACTTCTGCGAATTCCCCAAATGTGGGAATCTCGACTGCATAATTTATGGTAGTGGGGGACTGCGTTCGCGCTCTCCCCTGAAAGAGCTGGTTAAAAAAACAGATGTGTCTTCTTTCTCACAGAATTTTTTCTTCTTCTTCCTTTTTGGTAAGTCAACGATCCAGAGAGTTGTTCAGAGCAAGCAGTTCTGTCATGTGGTGCGTCGTATGTGAAAAAAAAATCCCCCCCCATGGGCCGTTTAGTTAAAATTTCTCACAGACCTCACTTTTCAAGTCGATCGGACTGACTGTTGCCCAGCTGTAGCTGTTTTCATGCTTGTTTGGTTGTCCTTCCTACTTCAGAATTCTTTTTTTTTTCGTCTTACAGCGCCACCAAGTGGCCAGTCGCAGCGCCCTTTTTCACCTGACCACAGACTGAGCCCATTCATAGGTGTGCCGATTTGGGTGAAATGATCTCATTCCTTTCTAGAGTTATAGCCATTTTAGCAACCTCGGCCACACGACCTTTGAACGTTTTGAGGTCCCCTCGCCAAGGTGAATGGAAATTTCCACTTTTTTTGGATGATTATTGACAGTCAGACTCCAGAGAATCTTTCTGCGCTGCTTTGGGTCGGACTGGGCCAAATGCCTGGTGCTAGTTTGCAAAAGTAGGTTTTCAACAAAATCCAAAATAGCTGAAAATTTCGTCGGAGCGACGAGCCAATCCGAGACCTGCCTCTCGTTCGGCTCGAGCCAAGGATTCCGATGACATAAGGCACTTGGCTCTGCGACAATCCGTTTGGGAGTTATGAGCGATGCCGTACTTTCCGTCGCTGCAGAGCCACCTTCAGGCCGGTCGGGGCGAGGCTCTGTGACGTTGCAGACGGGGAGGGGGGGGGT
>JALXFT010002901.1:0-25923 GCA_023376895.1 Aspiorhynchus laticeps | reverse complement strand
ATAGACACAAAAAGGCACTAAGCGTGGAGCTCTTTGCCAGGGCATTCAGTCAAAAACTACAATAAGTGTAAGCGCAGACAGAGCATGGGTCGGCCCACTGTGCAGACGAGGTTAGGAGATGCTGGTCTTATTTGTAATATGGCAATAATTACGTGCAATAGGTGGATAAGTGAGATTAGTGCTGCCCCTGCAGGAGGTCTGACTGTAAGGCACATATCCGGGAAGAGAGATTAGCAACAGGACTGATTTGAATTTCAAATCTCTCAGCTTTAAGGCAAATGCCCTGTCATTCTCTCTCTGGATCATCAACTGTTCATTTACAAGACAGTCCTGTGTAACAGCATAGTGAAAAGTTAAGCATGAATACATAAGTAAACTATTCATTAACAGGAGGTAAGACCTTTAAAGAATTATATACAATGGCTTTTATGTGACAAGCCTATCTATGCAATATTTTATGTAAATCTTATTTGAAGGAAACTTTACTGTCATCTATAAACTGCATTCAGCATTTCCTCTTCAGAATTCCATTTGGAATTAATAAGGTAATGTGTGGAACCTGTGTGGAAACTATTTGTAATCTAATAGGGGTATAAAGCTCTCTCAGATCCACACCCTGTTGCGAGACAGTCCCAGCATTCATTGGTGTGGCTAAAGGATCAGATGCCACCACAATCAGCGGGCAACATTCCCACTGCAGCTCTCAGCTGAGAGTCATGCGCCTAACTGCTTTCAGAACATCAAAAACATTCATCCTGTTGAGAAAAGGGAAAGGGAAAGGGAAAGGGAAAGGGAAGTGGTGTGTGGCCAAGTATGGTGACCCATACTCGGAATTTGTCCTCTGCATTTAACCCATCCACGTGCACACTCACAGCAGTGAATACACACCCGGAGCAGTGGGCAGCCATGTTGCGGCGCCCGGGGAGCAGTTGGGGGATCGGTGCCTTGCTCAAGGGTCTCACCTCAGTCGTGGTATTGAGGGTGGAGAGAGCGCTGGTTATTCACTCCCCTGGCTCTTCCTTCAGAAGAGCCTGGCTATGCTATAAATCATAATTCTTCACAAGAGTTGAATGATTACCATATTACATGTACCGTGGTGCTCCAAGGTTTTTCAATCAGGGCTCTGAACCGGTTCAAGGAACGGAAACGAAAACCGGAAACGAAGTAAATTTTGACAGGAACAGAACCAGAAACAAAATCAAATTTTATAGTTCCGAACAGAATCAAAAATTTTAAATGGCCATTAACCGGTCAATAACATTATTTTATCGTTCCATTTAATATTTGAAATTTGCTGTCAACCAATAATGAATTCAAGTAGTACGGCCTATATTGCAAATGTGGCGCTGACTCATGCAACGCGTGAAATGCCCGCGCGCGCTCAGCTGTGAACTCGTCAGGTAAGTCACAATGGCAACAAGTGGTGCTCAATGGCAATGCACAGGCGTTAAAGCTTAGAGGCTTAGAGTTTATCCGAGGATAGTGTAAGATGGATTCAACAGATCACAAGCACCTGCAGCGCTTCTGTGAACGGAGAAAACAGAATAAAAGTATCGGCTTACATAAAAAGGAATATGTATAGGCTATATGCATGAAATACATTTCACTTAAATCATTGACAGATTAACAAAACGAAAGAAAAAAAAAAGAGCTGAGTTTCAGTTTATTGTGACACGATCCAAAGTTCACGGAAAGGAAAACGACAGCAGAAAGTATTTTTTTACTTTGCAAAAGCTTAACAGTTTTGAATGTCTTGCTTCTATCTGTATACCAGGCTATCGCACCGGCGCTTGACGCGCACACAGACAACGTATTTTTGCGATATTGCAGCCTGTTCATTATCAAAATTCATTATCAAAATACAGTTAAAGAATCATATAATAAGTAGCACTGCTCCGTTGTACAATCTGTTGCATTCAGCGTGACCACGGATATGCGAAGGATGATGATCGATGCGAGTGAATTACAAGCCTATTTCATAAATAATAATATTTTCGCATCCAGATACGTTGCAAATATGAAAACATTTGGATTCGTGCCTTATGAGAGAGGTAGGCATCAGATTCACCTTAAATTAATTCGTTTTTGGCGTTACATTTATATAGCCTAAACGCTTTAAATCGCCTTAACTTTAGAGGATTTGTTGTGGAGAGAAGGGAACTTTAACAGTGTTTATAATGTTTGTAAACATTCTGCTTTTACCGGCATTTTAGCCTACATTATTTCTGAATGTAATCATAAAATGCGACTTAGCCTATGTTTTTTTTCCTCTCAAAACGCAATTTTATAAGAGCGTTTAACAATGCAGCAAACATTTTTAAATATCTTGAAAAAATACTTAAAGCATTGTTAAAGCGTTAGCAGATTTTTTCTTTTGTTTAGTAGGCTACATTTGGTCAAAATCTATAAAAGACGATACTGTATTGGCTATGATTAAGCTCAGCGGGTTAAGATAGGCTACCAGATTTTCTGTGTTGTTTTTTCTTTTTCTTTTTTTTTGAGTAAAGAAAACGCTGTACTTTATTATTATTATTATTATTATTATTATTATTATAGGCAAATATATATATATATATTTTAATAATGTTATTAACCGGTATTAACCGGTTTCGGAACGATAATACATGAGGAATGCAGGAACAGAAACGTTAAAATATCAATTCTGCTCGGAGTGAACCGATTTAATTTTTTTTTTCATTTTCAAGCCCTGGTTTCAATAAAGCATGATACTTCCATGGTACCCTGTTAGCATTAGAGCAAGCATTTTAAACACACCATTCTTAACCATGCTTAACTAAATGTAAATTTAGATAAAAATTATATTTTTATAATTTGTCATCAGGTTATCTTGATCTGATTAAATATTTGCATACTGTAGGGGATTCATTGTACATTATCGTTCAAAAGTTTTTGAGAGAAGTCTGTTATGCTTACCAAGGCTGCATTTATTTCATCAAGAATACAGTAAATAATGTGAAAAATTATTACAATTAAAAATAACTTTGTATTTTAATACAATTTAAAATGCAATTTATTCATGTTATGAAAATTCGATTAATTTACCAAACATTATTGAACTTCAATTAGTAATCAGCACTAGTACACATTCACTCTTCCCAAAGGGACAGCAGAAATTGTTAAGACAGCGGATGGAGTTAAAAGGACCGGAAATATTCTGTACAGAGTTTCCTACAAAAGCACACACATGCACACACTCTTTTTAAGAGCAGGGGAGGATGAGTGAAGTGAATGTCCTTGTTACACACACACACACACACACACAGGTGCTTCCCACCACCTGAAGAGGATAAGGAAATGTCAGTAATCTCAGTTTTATAGCTTACGTCTGGACAAGTCACACTAGATTGTGTTAAATTCACTTCCTTTCACACGCTTATGAACGCAGGAGATTGGAGAAATTAATATATTTATATTTTTTACATTGAAAAGTTTTGGTGAACTTTGCCCTGAAAATCCAAATAGTGAAAAGACAGTTCACCCATAGAAAAAAAAATAATATTCACACTGTTAGATAGGGCTGCAACGATTAGTCGACATTATCGACAACGTCGACAATAAAAAATTGTCGACAAATATTTTTGTTGTCGAGTAGTCGTTTGATCTCATATGACCCAATGTAAGAGCCTGCAATACTGCGGTTTGACCAGTGTGGCGCTGTAGCGCAAGACTCTAGTTCAGCCCTCCTGGATGCTGCTGCAGATCAAGAGAAGAACACACACACAGCACTTGAGCGGCGTTTGGAGGAATATGTAAATATATATTGCATTAGATTGAATTGAAGCAGCTTTACGGTATTAAACATGAAAAACATGAAAGTGAGTGTCGCTTTCAGTTAGAATTACAACTTGATTTTCTGTTATAAAGCAGCTCTCCAGCTAATGATAAAATATTTGTATTATTGGGAAAAAATAATAATTTCATTAAAGTGACAGTTTGGTTTGCAGAGATCAAAGCTAGCTCAGGGCTGTTTTGATTATCATAACCCTATAAGGTATTTTAAGACATTATGTTGTGAATAAAATACTTTATCCAAAGCGTCTTATCACTTACCTTTATTTTGTTTCTTATCTATATGACTTACAAAAGGAGATGTTAGGCAGAATGCGTCATTCAGTTACTTCTTCATGAAGCTAATTAAATGGTGAGAGAGTGTCTCTGTCTGTCATCTCATTTTGTGTGCCAAATACATCTATTTTTATAATGAATTGGTAACATTACAATAAGGTATCATTTGTTAACATTAGTTAATGTATTAATTAACATGAATGAACAATACATTTATTACATTTAAGTATTAATCTTTGTTAATGCTGGTTAATAAAAATACAGTTGTTCATGTTAGTTCATAAAGCATTTATCAATGTAAAAAAAACAACTTGTGATTTTAATAATGCATTAGTAAATGCTGAAATTAACATTAAGATTAACAAATGCTATAGAAGTATTGTTCATTATTAATTCATGTTAGGCAAGGCAAGTTTATTTATATAGCACATTTCATACACAAAAAAAATTCAAAAACACAAAAGTGCTTTACATAAAAGGAAGTGAAATAGACATTAAAAATAATAATCACAACAATAAAAACAAGGAATTAAAAAAAAAAATAATCACAACAATAAAAACAAGGAAATTATATAAAAAATTAATTTAAAACTGTTACGAATAGAAAATGATTATACATAAAATACAGTGCAGTCATGTTAACTAATGTTAACTAATGAACCTTAATGTAAAGTGTTACCAATTAATTGTGTAATAATTGTAATTACATAATATGCTTTTCTAAAGCTGAAGTGACCTTTATTTATGTTAGAATATGTATAACTTAATATTCTAACTAATTGCAAAAACTGAATAATCGATCAAAGTCTACTGATTAATCAGTGGACTAATCGACGATTAGTCGATTAATCGGTCTAATAATCGTTAGATTAATCGATTATCAAAATAATCGTTTGTTGCAGCCCTACTGTTAGACATTTCTGTAAATTCTGCAGTTATTTACTTTATATCACCCAGTATAATACAGTAAATAACTGTAATACCCTTTGCATCATGGAAATTTTCTGTGACGTCAGACCCTACATACAGAGACTTACTGTATTTTTAAAATTGCTGTTTTATGGCAAGTTTTATGGCAAGCTGCCTTTTCTAGTTTTAGAATTAGTTTGTTATAGTTTTTAATGGAATTTAATATTTACTGCATTGTTTTGTATTTGTGTTTTAAAGGCAACTGCAATGAAGCATCAAGAAAGGCATGTGGAGCAGCGCCAGCCACCCTGAGACTGATAATTCATGGTAAGAGAACAACTATAGTTTTAAGAGGTTTGATTATTCTATGGGGTTTGCCTTTTAAAAGTGTGCCATTTCTACTTCTTGTTTTTCAGAGAAGACATGTCTGTCACTAACAAAGTGGATGGTGAGCAAAGGTGGTGGCCACGTTTTGGAGCAGCACCTGGGTTTTGCAGATGGCTATGTATTTTTGTGAGGATAAATCCAGAGGACACAACATAATGCACTGCAAAACGTCCTAAGACAGGATAAATGGTGAAGATGCACTGTATCAGCGTTGGAAGACTGTAATTTTAAGTGTTATACATGCAATATTTTAAATAAAGAATTTGATATTTTGTAATTATGTCTGTTTTAACTGAATGCCAGTAGTACCTATGTAGAGTAAAAATAAAATTAATTCTATATAAAAATAATCAAATCTAATGAAATCTATATTAAAATGAATGAATTACAGTATTATGCTGATGAATTGGATTTTTTTACAGTAATTTACTGTAAATCAAATACAGTTTGCTACTGTAAATCTTAATTACAGTAACTTACTGGCAACAGTGTTGCCAGTAAGTTACTGTAAAAACCCTTTGAAATGTCTAACAGTGCAATTAGACTAAAGAGGCTGCAAGGTTTGCAGAAGATTGCATAATTCTGAATTTATAATTCATTGTTCTTTCAAAACAGAATCACTTCCAACTGACCATATTAACTGAGAGGTCTGAGATAATATTGCATGCTTAAAATCTACTGTAATCAGCCCTTCAGATTTACTGAGCTAATCTGACCAGACAATACAATAAAAAGAGGAGGGGAAATAAAGAAAACCCTTCAAATGAAGCATGAAAGTATTAAAGACATAAATCAACACAAAAATAAAAGTGCTGCATTTGTAGAAAAGCAGCAAAGCAGGAAATATTCCACGTAGGATGATTTCACAGTGTGTGTAATGTTGCTAAGCATACAAGTCATCTGCTTTTTGTAATGTATTAAAGGGAAAATTGAGCAGGGCTTCTCTGTCAATCTATCATAAATCAATGTCTCTCCAAGCCAATGTGGCCTAATGCTTTTAACACAACCTTCATGATTAATTCACGATCACAGTATTTCTATCTGGCCATCTTCTAATGCACACTTGTTCAAAAACATCTCTACAACTCCAGCTCATTTTTCTCCCAGTTTTTCTTTATGGCAGCAACCCCTGAGGTAAAACACAGCAATGAGTGTGTGTGTGTGTGTGTGTGTGTGTGTGTGTGTGTGTGTGTGTCTAGCAGAGCCTGGTACTAGAGCACAGCAGCTTCAGTCTCATTTCTGAACGCCCTGCCACTCTGAGAATCATCAGTGATTATCTTGAAAGCTCAGCAGACAGTGCCCACCAGCACTGCTCATCACAGCCAACTCCCCACAGCAGGACATCTGTGTAAAAAGGGCTAGAGACATTATGTAAAGGGGAATCATGTCAAAAACAGTTCAGCAAAAAGTTTGTGAGAATACAGTGCAAAAGTAAGTCACCGCAGGAGTTAAAGGTATCCTTTAAAGTCAGCTAAGGATTCATTACGCAACAGCCCTTCACAGGCCAGACTACTTCAGAGTGGGGCAGTCAGCTTTCTAATGCACCAAGAGGACAAAAAGCTTAAATACAGGACCAGACTAGCAGAAGAGAAAGGCACAAAATCAGAAAACTGTGTTTCCTAGTTTAGAAACATGCTCACTATAAAAGAAGGCTCATTAAGGTACAGTTAATGCAGTTTCCATGCAAAACAGGTCCATTGTCCACTGTTAATAGAGTAAAGATGTATGAAGTACAGCTCACACAGAAGTCACTTTCAAGCCAAGCATCTGTCAACATGATGTGAGTGTTTAAAGTTACAATGAGTCAGTGTATAAATTATGGAAAAATAAGAAAAATGTAGAGCTTGGTTTTATGTAGAGCTGTCGCGATTAGTCGATTTTAGTCGACTAGTCGATTTTTAAAAATCATCGACATCATTTTGCTCGCGTCGACTAACCGGCAAAATACCGGAAGTGGCGCATTTCACTGACGAGAATCCATAAAACACATTATTAGACTATTTTCCAAGGCTGCACGATATATTAAACCCATTTAAAAATCATAATTAAGCATAATTGTGAATTCACAAACGCTATGATTTAATTAAATAATTATATGCGATGCAGTTCTAACACAGTATATGCGCTTTAATTATTTACATGCGTGTAGGTTAAGTACGTGCGTCACACAACGTCCTGTGGAACTTTCCACAGGAACTGTTATCATTTACATGTGTGGAGCGTCTCAAACTCCATCTCTGCATGTTGTTATGAGTTTGGGTTTATTATAACGTTCATCTGGGAATGCAACGTGCGCCATTTCATCAGATTTGTAAGGTAAGTCATTTATAAATCTACGCGAACACAGGAGAATACATCGCGATTTCAAAATAAAAGCTCAAACCCTCACACTGAGTTTACACGTTTTGATGTCCACATATTCATTTAATTACAGTGGCTATAGCATATCCGTCCTAAAGAAATGGCCAAATATTAAAGATTAAGTGGACATTTGAATTAAATGGTGCTTGGTCAATATTAAACAAGGATTAGATTGCGCAGTAATGTTTAAAAATAATCATCAGGCCGTCGGCGCCCCCTGCAGGCCTTTGTTGTTATGCATAATCTACATTAGCTCCATTGTTTATAATACATAATGTATTTTAACAGTTTTGTTCAATAAAACTAGGGGTGGGAGAAAAAAAAAATCGATCAATCGATGCATCGCAATTCTCTCTCCAACGATTCTGGATCGATTCGGAGCTTAGTTTTTAACCAGATGTGCGATGACGCTGAGTTTGCTTTAGAAACACCCGTATTCTGCTTGCTTCCAATTCCTCACACACATACACCACTCAAACCTTCTGTAAAATAATCTTTCAGAAAGTTCAGAAAGGTTGAAGTGAATTACAAGGACATTCGCGGGCTTCATTGCACAGGATGCGCTCTATTGCGCTGTGAGAGACACGTGCTTTGTTTGACGTTACACTTGAAGTTTGCGGTCTCGCCCGTCGGTATTTACCTTACAAATGCTCTACGAAGTTTTCATTTATGTGGTTTGGAATGCAGTGGACTTATATATTTAAAATATGAAACTCACTAACAGAAGGCTGCTTTCAATTTCAAATGCTGACGCGCGCTTTATTTGTGAAGACTGCTCGTGCATGCAGCTGTGTGTGCGCGACTCCGTGTAAGTGGTTTAATGTACTTGCATCTCAAAATGGTTTTATGACGCAAAATTAATGTAAACACAGCCAGTTATGTCTTAAGGGATTAAACGGACAGGACAAACCACATTACTTCTTATATTTCAAAAGAGATCTGTCCGTGACTGCAGCTTAATAGATCTCCCGCTGTCTATGATGTCATAGTAAAAAACAACAGTAGGGGAGAGTGAGGACGGTTGCAACATGGTTTATTTCTTCAATCAGGAATGAGCTACAGTGATGATATTCATACTGCACATGCTGAATCAGCCCCCCATCCTTCCTGGATGAAATCAGGCACATGTGACCATTCCTTTTACAAAAAATAATTTTCATGGTAAAAAAGTATTTTTTTTAATAATCCAATTTTTTTGTCATACTGTCTAAGTTGTTTGCGTGAAGCATTGTAAAAACATATGATTTATATCTGTGTTTTCTTAGCTTCTAATAGGTAGCATGTGTCAAAGATTTTGAGTCAAGCTATTATACCAAGTTTTATCACGGCTGTCAAGTGTAGGGACAGTTGCAACATGTTGTCCCTTACCACAACATTGATACACTCGGTTAGTTGCTAGTTGGTCAAACTAGTTCTTAAGACAGTCTTAAGTTAGTGACTATGTTCTTGCAACTGGCCTTAGTTCAGTAACCTTTCACAGATGTTAACAGAAGTAGGCTATTATTAAATTTTAGTGTCTTGATTCTAATTAAATTAATATTTTGTAGTTCAAATGTATTGCAATAATTAACCAGGACAAGGTTGTTACTTGAATTTTTTTTCTTCCATTTACTATTCTTCATTTTTATTCAGCCAATTTAACTTATTAAAGACCATACAATGCACAAATAAAATAAAGAAACTGCGAAGTTATATTTAAGAATGTTTTAATTACATTTTAATGAATGCCCTGTTGTGGGGTCAGTTGCAACATTTGACTTTGTCTATTCAAGTATAAATTGTATGTATATAATCACATGTGCACGTGTTACAGCAATGTGGGTGAGTAGCCAACTGATGTGGCTTTATTGTATTAAAATTATGGCTTTCTAATGCAAACAGTCTCTGAAAAACTAAAGGAAATGCAAAAAGTGTTGCAACCGTCCCCACTCTCCCCTTTAGATGAAGAAAAATCACTCAGTTCTTGAATGGAAAACATTCAGATAATCCTAAATACTGAAAGCACTCTGTTTGTTGTTTGTATGTTTCTATGCTCCTCTTTATTATTTGCTACTTGCTTGTATGTTTTGAAGTTATATTAGTTTAAAATTCTTAACATACAACTGTTTTTTTTTTCAATTTGTAATTATTTTAAGAAGTACTTAATTACTTATTGTATATGTATATGTACTTAATGTATATGTAAATGTAAGGATTTTAAGATTCTCAAGTCGGTAAACTAATTAATTAATAAGGGGGGAAAAAGTAGATCAAGAATCGTTCTGGAATCGGATCGTGACTCCCAGAATCGGAATCGGATCGGATCGTGAGGTGACCAAAGATTCCCACCCCTAAATAAAACCATATGATTTCTTGCTTTTGATACTTCATTTGAACTAATTATTATTGCATCATTGCTATTATGCAGTTTAAGTCATTTTAAAAGCTATTGTTTACTTCTATTGTTCAAAAAATTTATTATAATTATAGGGCCCTACGAAATCCATTTTATTTCTAAATTCATTTTTTTCCATTTTAATTTTTCTATACTCTGTTTTAATGGTTAAATTAAATTTTATTAATCAAAAGCATCTCCAATTAATTGATTTTATATAAAAAAAAGGTTGTTTTTTTTCTTTTTTTCTCCAGAAATACTGCACATTTACATTTTTCTCATAAATTCTGGTAAATAATATTTCTGGTAAATACTCCTTTATTTAAAATACTGATTATAATTTTATTATTAGACTAGAACACGTGGATATGTTGTCATTCTTACACTATAATACTGAACTGATTTCAGTGATTTGGACTGAGAGATGGACACTTGCTTCTTGCACTCTGTTGCACTTTACTTTTGATTTTAAAAAAAAGGATTTCATAGAAATTTGGATTTCATTTCCAAATAAAATATTCTTAAGTAAAATTGTTGATTTTTTTTTTGCGGGAAATTAATCGGTTAGATTAATCGATCAATCGGTAAATTAGTTGATAGATTAATCAAAATAAAAATAGTCGTTAGTGGCAGCCCTAGTTTTATCAGTTATTGATTGATTGGATGGAGGCAGATATTAATGTGAGCTTGCAGTCGATTGTAAGAAAAATGCATGGTTAATGCAAACAAAATGATTGGAGATGTTCAGCATACACCACTTTTCATGAATCAATTTTCATTCATTTCATGCCAACTACAAACAACTGTGGCCTAGTGGATAAATTAATTTGTTCATACATGTATGATACATACATACATGCATACATACATACATACATATATATATATATATATATATATATATATATTAGCGCTGTCAATCGATTAAAAGCAATTAACTAATTAAATCGCACATTTTTCTGAAATTAATTGCGATTTATCCCACCTAACATACGTTTTTAATTATACTTTTATATTGCAATAATTTCACATTCAATCTTCAAATTAATGTAGAAACAACATAAAGTATATTTTTAACATTTGTTTAATGCCATCTTTTTTTATGACTGAAGGCAAGCATCATTGATACCAACTGATGTATCTATGAATTTTTTCCCTAATATTTAACCATTGACTATAGCCATTCAACATGCAGTATAATTGAGTTATCAATTTAACATTTATTAGTCTTTAAAAAATAACTTCTAATTTAAGTGAACTTAAAACAATCTTCACAAAAATCCCATTATAATAAATGTCATATAGCTACCTGTGCCCTTCAGCAAGAACATATAACCTAATTTAATAAAGTTATCAAACACTAAATTCTAAATTAAATAAAGATAAAGTAAAACTACAGAAGTTATTGATTTCCTCTTTTTAATTTTGTTCTTTGATTAACAGACATCACAGCAGCTGGTTATTTGGTTATTTTGGCTGCTACTTTAAAAACTGCCACTGCTGAACTTGATGCGGATCTGACACTTCTTTGAATGTGACTCATCATAAATAATAAATACTTGCATGCACTAAGGCAGCTTTAATGGCCTTCTTTTGTAACTTCATGACTTAACTGATGACATATCTACGACATTGCATATTCGTAGTTTGATTTGGGTTTGAGTATGATAAAGCGCTTTAATATAGCCTAATTGAGCACGCGCCGGCACATTTGTGTGTGGTGTAGAGCCCTGCACGGGCCTCAAATTTAGGCCCTAGCCCTAGCCCGGCCCTGGCCTGAGACGCTCAGGCCCTAGCCCGGCCTGTGTCCGACAGCTTTTTATCAGAATTACCGGCCCGAGTCCGTCTTTTTTTTTTCTCCCCTTATCCCAAAACGGCTCCTGTTTCAGCTATTAAATTAGTTCAGGTTTGTTTCGTTTTTTTATTAAGTTCATTTAGAAAAACGTTCGGAGCATTTTTTGTTCATTAAATAAGTTTTTTCTTTCTTAAAGTAACAACCAAGCAGCCAGCGGCAGACCGGCAGGCTGATCATAGCCATGTTTGATCAATTTAGCCTTCTCAAATCCTCAATTTTAACTTGCTTAAAATAAAATCTATAGATATACTAAAACAGTTCAAGTAGGGCTGGGCGATAATTCGATAACGATAATTATCGCAATATAATTTTCCTCAATAAAACGATATGAAGAGCTCGATAAATGTTCGATATAATGTTTATGCGCCAAAAGCGGAACGAAACAGCTCGACTCATTTGAATCGCACCGCGCGGCAGTTTGACTTTGATCCGAGCGGATAAAAGGGCCGTGTGGCGCGATTTCAAATGAGTCACGCTGTTTCGTTCCGCCTTTTTTTTTTCTCGAGCTCACTAGAGCAGATGCATTTACTCGCGGATGAGACGGTCACGCGAGCACTAAACAGCGCTGTGAGATTCAGTATGAAGCGCTTGCATTCATGATTTAAACTAGTTTATAGCCAAACAGGAGAAACACTGTGTGCAACAAGACAGTCAGAACAGGGCTCGACAGTGCGAGCATTTCACTCGCATTTGCGACTAAAAATAGATGTGTGCGAACTGGAAAATGTATTTAGGAGCACGAGTGCGAATACAATACAAAATACAAAACAGCCTAACTTATACAGTAGCCTATAACAAACGTATTAATTTATTCAGTTTATTTATGGAAAAATAGAGATACAGCCTCATATGATTACTGAACTTTAAAAAGGCAACGGTTTAATTTAAATGAGCACAGATGAGAAGAAAGACGGAGCGAGTGAAGAAGACGCGCTGAATGACGCATATTCACCACTAGAGGGCGCTGACGCTGCCGTTACCCCGGTAACCCTGTAAACAAAGCAGCTGCTACTTTCCTAACTGTGTAAATAATGTTTCACAGTCATTTAGATATTTATATTCGCTTTAGTCTTCACAATAGCATCAAATAATTATTACTTAAAGACTTAATGAGCTATTTATTTTCAAACTTAATGAGCTATTTATTTTCAAAAAAAAAAAATACTCGAACCTAAAACATGGCCTATCAACTGATCTATAATAGAGAACAGAGGGCCTAACTGTTATCTATATATTGACTGATTCGTTATTATTGTTCAGTAACACAGGTTCCATTAGTTAACATGAAAAAACAATGACTGCATTTATTAATCATGTTCATCTTAATTTCAACTTTTAATAATACATTATACAATCAAAAGTTGTGTCTGTTAATATTATTCAATGGAGCTAACATTAACTAACATAGTTGTATTTTTTATTAATGAACATTAACAAAGAATATTAACTACTGCAACAAGTAGCTATTGCACATTGTTAATGTTAACCTGCTTTAACTAATGTTAACAAATGGGACATTATTGTAAAGTGTTACCTATTGTTCTTTCCTTCATTTGAACAATCTTTTGCACTCTAATCTTGAAACACTTGTTTACTTTATATTTTTATGTATTTTTTAATAAAGTCTTTAAGTAAATTATCTTTAATAAAGTTATTTAACCTGTTAGGAGGACAACACTTTTTTTTCACTTAGAAATTATATATTGTGATAAAAAAAAAAAAACATATACCGTGACAAAAGCTTCAATGACTATTGTGAAAATTTGAAACCGTCACATACCTAATGTACACTATATAGACAAAAGTATTGGGACACCCCCTTCTTTAGAACAGAAAAATGCACTTCCAAATCTGTGGCAACAACGATGGGAACATAATTCATGTATTTAAAAATTGTATTTCCATCTCTGTTGCAACAGTTTTGGAAGTGTCTAAAATGACTGTACCCATATGTACAAGTCATTGGTGTTTGGTGATGAGTTTTTGGCTCAAGGTCTGTATTTAGTCACACCAGAGGTGTTAAACTGGGATTAGGACTTGGTTTTATGCAGACCAGTCACGTTCTTCCACACTGACTGAATCAATCATTTTCTTTTTGAACCTTGTCTTATACGCAGATGCATTGTCATGTTAGAATAGAAAAGGGTCCTGTCCAAACTGTTGCTATAATATTAGAAGGACACAATTCCCTAGAATATCATTATATGCTTAAACATTAAGATTTGTACTCATAGAAATTACTAAAGTAGTCAAACCTGTTCATTAGAAGGGGGTGACCCAATACTTTTGGCAATATAGTGTACATACAGTTTAATAGGAATATAATTAATTACATAACCCCTGGGGGTGCACATCACGGAGGATCTCACCTGGACCACCAACACCATGTCACTCTCCAAGAAGGCACAACAGCGTCTACACTTTCTCCGCCGGCTGAAAAGAGCAAGTCTCCCACCACCCATCCTCACCACATTCTACAGGGGCACCATTGAGAGTGTGCTGACCAGCTGCATCACTGTCTGGTACGGGAACTGCAGTGCTGCTGACCGCAAGACCCTCCAGCGGACAGTGAACACGGCTGCAAAGATCATCGGTGCCCCTCTCCCATCCATCCTGGACATTTTCCTTGCACGATGCTCCAGCAAAACCAACAGCATCGTGAAGGACCCCACCCACCCCTCCCACAGTCTCTTCCAGCTCACAGTCTCTTCCAGCTCTTCCAGTGCAATTCAAGTGTGCTACACACAGGTGAGTGGGCCCGTACAAACCACCTGTAGTAACACACTCTCCTCTATGCACTAGACACTTTTCTTACATTGCTATATGTACACAATCCCACAAAAGACTCAGAAATATATGTATGTTTACATGCTCATGCACCACTACAAATCATCTTGTACTGTTCCTCAGCTAGCTGCTTGACTCACAATGTTTCTCTCTGCACATGTACAGTATTTATGTGAAGCATTCGCATAGTTTGTATAGTTTGTATTTTTTTATCTTTATCTTAGTTGTATAGGGTAAACATTTATATATAGTAAACTTAGTCAACATCTGTCAGTAGGTTAGTCTGTGTATAGGTTTATAGTGTTTTACTTCATTGTTGTATGTCTGTATTTATGTAGCACCGTGGTCCTGTGAGGCACGACATTTCGTTCCACTGCATGTCCCCACATGTAGCGGAATGACAATAAAGCTCAACTTGACTTGATAATTAGCCTATTAAATAGAGTCTGAAGCAAAATTATTTAAAAACCTTGTGTACTTTCTGTATTCTCAGAAATTAAATAATTGTGCTTGTAAATGTCTCTTTATATCCCCTTATTAAGCTAAAACACCTCATTTAAAAAATTTGCATTGCGCCCCTAAATTTTTTTTATGTGCTCCTAAATTTTTCAACTTAGGAGCACATGTGCTCCTTGGGAAAAAGGTAAGCGTCAAGCCCTGCAGAAGACTTTTCAATCTACACATCGCCATCATTTACCATGGATTTACTGTAGTAACACTCACTGCACCATGGTATTGTGGCAGAAATGTGGGATATTCACACTGAATTCTATTACAGGAGTAATGGTGTATAATTATATGTATTTGTGATTAAGCTATAGCATGTGTGAAATAGTTTATACTGAATGTTTTTAGACTACTGTTTTTACCGTGGTATTGAGGTGTTATATGTGTGGTTTTAACTGTTTATCATGATTTAAATGTATGCTACAATGGGAGACCAATGCTTAAAAAAAAAAAACTTGGTCAGAATAAATTTAACCATATAAAACTGAGATTGCTACAATTTTTACAGATGTTACTGATTTTGATAATGAACAAAAATTTACCTCTGCATCTTACTCAAGCTACTATCAAATGTGCATTTCTAAGAGACAAAAAGGTGATATTATTATTAATATTATGAGGCAACCCGAACCTGTTTCTTGATTTGAAACAATATCACTCATTAGAACATGCAGCAACTAAGAAATTAGTTGTTTTAAGATAAGAATAATAAATAAGAATTTATTTTAAGGAAAATTAATGGTCTGGTTTCTACAACTTTCACTTTGGAGCAAAATTCTGGCTTTAAACTTGAAAGAAATAAAGATTTGACATTTATCGTGATAATTATCGATATCGACTGATATGAAAAAAATTATCATGATAATTTTTTTGGCCATATCGCCCAGCCCTAAGTTCAAGCATATAACAATGTTTAAACGTTAAACCTAGATAAATGTGCGCTGTATCCAATAGTTTGTGCGGAGAGTGGAAGTTAAAGCGCAGGACATGGAGGCACCAGCGCAATCAATTGCATTTTTTTTAAACATATATATATATATAAATAAATGTGCGCTGTATCCAATAGTTTGTGCGGAGAGTGGAAGTTAAAGCGCAGGACATGGAGGCACCAGCGCAATCAATTGCATTTTTTTTAAACATATATATATATATATATATATATATATATATATATATATATATATATATATATATATATATATAGATATACAGGTGCTGGTCATATAATTAGAATATCATCAAAAAGTTGATTTATTTCACTAATTCCATTCAAAAAGTGAAACTTGTATAATGTATACATTCATTCCACACAGACTGATATATTTCAAGTGTTTATTTCTTTTAATTTTGATGATTATAACTGACAACTAATGAAAACCCCAAATTCAGTATCTCGGAAAATTAGAATATTACTTAAGACCAATACAAAGAAAGGATTTTTAGAAATCTTGGCCAACTGAAAAGTATGAACATGAAAAGTATCAGCATGTACAGCACTCAATACTTAGTTGGGGCTCCTTTTGCCTGAATTACTGCAGCAATGCGGCGTGGCATGGAGTCGATCAGTCTGTGGCACTGCTCAGGTGTTATGAGAGCCCAGGTTGCTCTGATAGTGGCCTTCAGCTCTTCTGCATTGTTGGGTCTGGCGTATCGCATCTTCCTCTTCTCAATACCCCATAGATTTTCTATGGGGTTAAGGTCAGGCGAGTTTGCTGGCCAATTAAGAACAGGGATACCATGGTCCTTAAACCAGGTACTGGTAGCTTTGGCACTGTGTGCAGGTGCCAAGTCCTGTTGGAAAATGAAATCTGCATCTCCATAAAGTTGGTCAGCAGCAGGAAGCATGAAGTGCTCTAAAACTTCCTGGTATACGGCTGTGCTGACCTTGGACCTCAGAAAACACAGTGGACCAACACCAGCAGATGGCATGGCACCCCAAACCATCACTGACTGTGGAAACTTTACACTGGACCTCAAGCAACGTGGAGTCTGTGCCTCTCCTCTCTTCCTCCAGACTCTGGGACCCTGATTTCCAAAGGAAATGCAAAATTTACTTTCATCAGAGAACATAACTTTGGACCACTCAGCAGCAGTCCAGTCCTTTTTGTCTTTAGCCCAGGTGAGACGCTTCTGACGCAGTCTGTTGTTCAAGAGTGGCTTGACATGGACCCTGAAACCCATGTCTTGAATACGTCTGTGCGTAGTGGTTCTTGAAGCACTGACTCCAGCTGCAGTCCACTCTTTGTGAATCTCCCCCACATTTTTGAATGGGTTTTGTTTCACAATCCTCTCCAGGGTGCGGTTATCCCTATTGCTTGTACACTTTTTTCTACCACATCTTTTCCTTCCCTTCGCCTCTCTATTAATGTGCTTGGACACAGAGCTCTGTGAACAGCCAGCTTCTTTTGAAATGACCTTTTGTGTCTTGCCCTCCTTGTGCAAGGTGTCAATGGTCGTCTTTTGGACAACTGTCAAGTCAGCAGTCTTCCCCATGATTGTGTAGCCTACAGAACTAGACTGAGAGACCATTTAAAGGCCTTTGCAGGTGTTTTGAGTTAATTAGCTGATTAGAGTGTGGCACCAGGTGTCTTCAATATTGAACCTTTTCACAATATTCTAATTTTCTGAGATACTAAATTTGGGGTTTTCATTAGTTGTCACTTATAATCATCAAAATTAAAAGAAATAAACACTTGAAATATATCAGTCTGTGTGGAATGAATGTATACATTATACAAGTTTCACTTTTTGAATGGAATTAGTGAAATAAATCAACTTTTTGATGATATTCTAATTATATGACCAGCACCTGTATGTGTGTGTGTGTGTGTAATTCATTGTTAGAGGTAAATCTCTCCCTCTGCCTAGTTAAATCTTTTTTTCTCTCTTTTTTTTTTTAATAGACTCCCATTAGATAATGTCAATATTTTAATATTTTTAATTATAACTTTATTACAGTTCACATTGTTCATTTGGATCCAAATATCCATATATCCAATGAATGGAAGACACTTTAATTGAACATGTTTAATTGAACATGAAATATTTTGCCATTAATGGACAATGCAGCCAAATGTTATTTTGGCTACATGCTGCAGTAAGCAGCACACATGCCTTCCATTCCAAACATAGCTAGAATATCTTTTGAATGAGCATGACGTTTTCAGAGCATTACTTCTCAGATAAATGTAATGAATGCAATGACACTAATATGCTACATCTGCTACATAGGAAGGATGTCTAATGAGAATTGACAGGACGCCTCCGCCATGTCACCTAACATCCTGAACCAAAGAGGATCAGCCCTCTGACGGCTTTTTCCCCACTGACACAGTCAGGTGCCGGTGCAGAATGTGGCCAAATAGGAAGTGCAAGGAGGGAAATAATCCTGCAGCGTTGCAGTATAGAGGAGGAAAAGAGAGAGAGAGAGAGAGAGAATAAGGGAGAAAGGGACGGAGAATACAGAGGCCAAGGCTGAGGCTGTATGTACTCATGGTCACCGCAGTCTACCGTGAGAGGAAGAATGACAAGGATTCAGGGGAAACTAGGCTATGTGGAAAAATACAGTTGTAACGATCCATCCTCGATCATTTGTCTGACTCTGTGCACTGCCTCAAGCTCACATTTCTCCTCCAAACCAGCAAAAGGTTGAAGGTTCAATAGACAAACACTGGAATATTTTTGGGAGTTTCCATCTGAAAGAATCAAATCCTATTGCGTCATTTCCAATCAAGGAATCAAAATGGGAAGTTTTTAAATAGGCTAGAAAACTAATTTCATTTTAGTAGTTTAATTGGTGAAACAATCACTTGAAATCAAAATGTCAATCTTCTGATGAACCGACAGACTTTTTTCTGGTGACGTATGGTGGATTTATTCAATCATTTCGTCCACTTAAACCCCACCTCTTTCTTACAATTGACCTATTGATAGCAAGCACACACTCAGATCTTCCTCCATCCAATCAAAACTGATGGATAGAACCAAGTCCTCCACATTTTTTCTTTTTCAGTAATCTGTTTTACTCCGAGGTACTTCACAATATGGAAAAAAAAAAATAGATCTGTTGCCACTTTCACTTCATCACGACATTAATACCAAAGTTAGGGATTTGAAAGCACAACTACATCTTTCAAAATAAAAGACTTAATATGAAAGAAACATGACAAGCATTCTAACTGGATTAAAGACAAAAACAGCAGGAACATCTTTAGAGTATTTACAGAACAAAGAAACTGACGAGACAGCTAGAAGAGACTTCCTTCCAAACAGCCACTTCCTCTGGCTCGCTAGAGGAAACGGACACACACAAACACACTCTGTGAAGTCAGTGTTTGTGTGTGTTTGAGGGTCACTGGGATCAGGGACCACAGGGTGAACAGGCCAAAGGCCAGTAAAACTGAGCGAGGCAAACACTATGGAAGGGGGTAAACATGAGACAAAGCCAAATGACAAGATGGCATTGCACTGAATACAGTATAAATTCTTCAGTTACAAGCATCTACATTAAAAATAAAGATGTCCATTTCCTATGCATATCATGAAGGATTCGACTTGTGTACAATCTAGCAAAGCAGTTCTGGTCTGGCATCTCCTATCTCTATCTCCATGCATAACTGTATCTGTCTTAAGGACGACAGCAGACCACCGGTACCAGGGCTGTGTCCCTTTCTGCCATTTGCAAGCTGCTGTGGTTTGTATCCTGAACGAGTCTGTTTTCTTCTGACTCATGGTTCTGTCTCATTCTCGTTCTGGACAACAACAGTCGGTCTTCCATATCCTGCTATTGTCTTAGAGCTTCAGTTAACTCAATGCATACGGAAAAACAACTTAAGCTAAAAAAAATATACAAATATGGTCCAAATAGCCACCACCCTCTTATAAACAGACATGCACTCGCATACAGAGGCCTTTGAATTATTTAATCCAGTATCATGTGTCCAACTCAGATTTCAGCTTCAAATGACACCTTCACAGCCACCAAATCCACATTTCTCACATTTCCTCTCCTATTCTTCATGAAACTGCCACAAGTGACACAGCTGAAAGCCTTATAAAAACATTAAGTAATATATACACACATTTGTATGTGTGTGACCGCTCATGTTTCACTGCAAACAGCACGGGATGTTTGAAATATATTGACACAGAAAGTTTCAAACTCTGAAAACATAACATGATAGTTGATACTGGAATACACAACAAGTCAAAGCTTTGAAAACATGCACATTATTTATTATTAGGCCAAGTTTACATATTCCAAATAATATAATAATGTAGTGAACAAAAAATGTTATATCTCAACAGTTCTGCATTAAACAGTATTAAAGTTATTATTGTACGCTGGAGTCTTGTTGGCTCCTTCTCCTTTATTAATGAGTGCAGTTTATCAATTTACCAAAACAATAAATAAATAAATAAATATTGTAGCAATTAAACTTAGTTGCAATTTATATTTGCCTAGCTATTTTCAATATATGAATATATGCAGTCCAACACACCTATTTAAATATTTTAAAAAATGTAAATATTTTCGTAACAAAATTTTGTCATGGACCTAGTTTCATTATTTAATTTTAAGCTTTTAGAATCAAAAGACTATGAATTATTCAAGTATGTCCAAATGTTTTAAATGATTGATTATTTATTTAATCAATCAAAAAAAAAAAATTGCACATTCAAACATTACTCAGCATAAAACAAAGTACACGTCACAACAGATACGGTGACATACACGTCCGATTGAGAGTCAGTGGGGCGTATAAAGTTAAATCTATTGACCTTTGACAAAGCTAGCCTGGGAAGAAAAGAGGAAAGCTGTCTGCGTCAATGTATAAAGATACTACATATAAGAATAAACGAAAGGCATAAATATAATTCAAGAAGGAAGTTGAGGGTTGCATAAGTTCAAATCTTGCTGCCCTTAGTCCTTCATTCATCAAAATAAAACAACTCCCTTAGCAACCACTTTGAAAATTTCTGTTGGCCAATGTGGGTGTAATGCATACAATTAATTAAGTCTGATTTACCAAGCTCTCTGTGGAGGGCAGCACTCCTGCTCATATTAGCCTTGTTGTTTCTAAAGTGTTACATTGAAGAAACGTCAGTCAAAGGAAATACTTTTATTTGAATAGACAAACAGTACAGTGTGAGGGGAGCAGTTGGATGCATTGATACAGTTCATCAACAACTGAGCTTCTATGTTTATAGCATTTTTAGAGATGGTTTTGTGGTAGCTCTAATGGACATTGAAAATTTTTCAAAATAGTACAGGAAAAACTCTGTATTTGCTTTGATATCAAAGCCTTTTCACAAAGATCAGCACATTCTTTACAGATATTAAAATCACCAGTTAATACAGAGAGGATCCATTAAGATCACGGTCTACAAAACAAGCTCCCAGTGCTATCTTAGGCCCCTGTCCCAATGGCCCGACAGAATCGCATTTCATTACAATTATCAATAATTAAAAGGCCCCTTTTCATCAGGGCTGCATCACAGATGCTCTTCGAATCAACTGACATCACTCGCTCTCCCTTATATTCCCATCACGGTCAATTAGATTTGAGGTATTCATATTTCACAGGAACACTGTCATCAGAAGTACACAAGAGCCGTCTGAGGCCCTCAGGGGTTCACTGCTGTCCATCTGAGGACAATCCTTCACTGATTCCCAACAACTGGACGTGCTCAGACAACAGTGGACCACTGGAGAGGATCAGACAGCAGCAGACAACCAGACAAGCTGGGACAGCAGTGGACAAGTTAACACACTAGGTCAAGATTTCTCAAAAGGGGGTTTGTGAGTTAAGGAAAAGCTAATAAACTATTGCATTAATAAATGGAGCAGCTCAACTAAACAAAATAAAATAATATTTCCGATATAGCTTAGTGTGATTATCAAATCAAACACTGTGGTTTAACTAAATAAGCATATAATATGTTGCGCTGCATGTTACGGGGTGAAGTGCAGCAGTGGGATCATTTACACGCAAGCAGCTCCTGAGTCTGTTTTCAGTGTCACAGAGCTGCTTGGTCCATAGTAAATACAGTGAAATCAATCTCTGCATGAGCTGTGGGAACATAATGTGCACCAGTTCCATGGTATTTAAAATAAATTACGTTTATGATTTATAAATGATAATAAATATAAATAATAATACAAAATATTATTATATTGTATTGTCATATATTATTTTTTTATTTTACTGTACAATTGAAATTTCACTTTTAATTAGGGTTCAAACTTATAATATAATATGCCTAACAACAACAACAGCAACAATATTTATTATTATTATTATTATTATATTTGTTTGGGTTCATATGATATCAGAAAACCATGGACATCTGAATGTATTGTTAATTTATTGAAACATTAACAAAATCTCAGGGGGTACTTCAAGTTAATACTTTTCATCTGGGGTTTCAGGCTGACAAAAACAAAGTTTGGGAAACCTGCACTAGTGGAAAACTGGACAAACTCATTCATCACAACTACACATACTGAAGGATCCTGGACAAGAACTGGCAGCACTGGAATACTGGATAGGCTTGTTGTATAAATTATTATTATTTGTAATAATTAATAACTAATTTACCATTTAGTGTGGCCTCTTGAAAAACACTCAGTCCTCCGTTTTTATTTTAAATTTTCACTTTGAAAAATTGCTAATTAACAACATTCCCTGCATATAACATTGCACAGAAGCACTGGCTGTCCTCTGCCCTGTCACAAACCCATGGGAATAGAGACCCACCATCCTCCACCGTCCTTGGACAATTGACAACAAATAGCAAATGTAAAGCAGGCACACAATATCAGCTACAGCAACCACATACAGACTTTTCCCAAAGTAAACAACACAACAAACCAGACCTTTAGGGAGTCATTTACCTTTATATCTCTCCAGCACATCCTCATACGCCTGTGCGAACTCCTTCTCCTGGGAGTAATTCGCCGGCAGTAAGCCCGGGATGTAGCCGGCCATAGCGTCTCTCACTCCCGCTGGCCGACTTACAGCGGCCCGCTGATAGAGTAATCCAGGACGGTGGATCCCGGTCGTCCGACAACAGCTGTCAAGTCCCGTTTGCGTTAAATATCCACAGTGGATAAGGACTTATTCACGCTTCAATATGTTTCTAAAGCGTATTATATTATATTTGGTGATCGTAAACACGATGAATTAAATAAATCGAGTGATATAAAGCTACTTTGGACCGGCGGTTCCTATAAATGTGCCGTCATAAAAAGATTAGATAAATAACAATACGTAATATCTATATTTAGCGTAAATATCCCTTATCATATATGACGGTTAAACACCTGAAACGGTTTAAATCTAGATGTACTGCTATATAAACCCATCTTTCATTGGTGTAGATCAGAATCCCAACGGTTCTCGTATTTAAAGTCCATTGTAGCGCGTGCGGGCAGGTGATTGGGTTTATATGTGTGCGCTTCTCAAGTATGTGTGTGTCTATGTGCGGTGGGCGGTCCGTTCGGCTCCTTCCGAAAGCAGATATGAGGCCTCAGTGAAACGGGATACGGAAAGTGCTTCTTGTATTCCTTTGTCGATGCGCTCTTGACTCGCCGGTACCCGCTATATTATGTTTTTTCCATCCGTGCTGCTCAATGTAATGGCCGCTTCTATAATAATCACACGGCGTGTGTCTCACTCCTCCCTCTCTTTTCCCCAGTGCGAATGGGGTTCAGGTTTCTCTATTCTTCCCGCAGTGCCTGCGCTCTCCTCCTCCATCCCTCCCTTCCTTCCTTCCTTCCACAGCCACGCCAGGCACATCCAGCGAAGGAAATTCATGGTGACAATGGCTGATGTTATTGAGTCTGATTCTTGGGTTTTGTCGCCCCCGACTGGTTAAAGCGGAGAGGTGCATCTGTCACTACCCCTACCACCTGCATTATACAGATTAACGCTAATATATTTAATTAAGAAAAAATAAACATTTATATGTGCTGACAGATGCAAGTTGCAGTTACGCATTTTATAAAGTATCAAAGTCATACATTTCATCAACACTGTCAGATATGTATGAAAACCTTTATAAAATCAGGCAAAATTAAAGGCAGCCTTTATTTCTTACTGTGATGTAAAAACTCACACAGGCTCTGTTTAAAGCGGTTGTGCGCATCTTCTGTCACAACCATAGACTGTAAAAAACAGGTCACAACCATATCGACTGTGTCACACAAATGGTAAATTAATTGTGTGGGATTTGAGAAATGTTCCTATTAGTAGCATAAATATATGTAGATCATAGTACACTCGGAAAACAATGTCTTTACTGAATTTAATATGTATGATTATTTGTCTATGCCATAAGATTTGCTTGTGGTGATAGATGGAACTGATTATCTGAAGTCTCAATTAATTCATTAATTCTTTGAAGGGAATGCTAGATTTGTAAATGTTTATAATAATTATATTTTATTATAACCACATAATTTGTGGATTTGGCAGTGTTGAACCACATTATATTAACACAAATATATCACACTTAAATAAATAAATCACATTTTATTAGATGGAAGTAGCTGGACATCCAAAAATAGGTCAATACCTCTGAGCACGCTGAACAGATTAATCCAGAATACTTCCTTTATATACTGACTATTTTCTCAAATTTGTAGCCTCTTTTTGTCCCAGTGATCAAGAATCAGTGGATAGGCTTTTAACCACATTACTGCACTAGTGCACTGCCACCTTACAGATGCAAAGAATAATTTCAGGCAAAATAAAGTCACTGATTTGATTCAGATTTCTCTTATCAGTCATTAAAAAAAAAAAGAAGAGGAAAAAAGTACATACAACCCCCCCCCCCCCCAAACTCCTAATATAACAGTTTCACTTTCCAAAACTAGATCCCCTCATCCAGACCAAACCTTAACCACAAGACTCGAACCCAGGCCAAGAACTGCTGATCCAACCACTTCAAACCTTTATCGCCACTTGGGTTGTTAAACAACAAATAAATCATGAATCTTTACTTTTACTATTTGCTTTAAACACAAAGTCTTGTCCCTGAATAAATTTCATTTCTTAGGACATTTATGTGACACAAATCCCCTCCGTCACTTATCTCCTCATAAAAAGTCAATTTGATAGCACGCTTACATCGAGCTGCTGTTATAAACATTGTCTGATATATATCCTGTGCATTGTGTGTTGGGACAAGCATTCCTGTATATTGAGAGCAGGTGTAGATCCATGAAAATTGCCAAGTAGCCGAGCCTTCCTTGGGTGACTGTGATGGAGAGACTTGGAAATTGTCTTCCATCACTGTATTCACTGTTAATGTTGGTTCTGCTTGTTTGTATTTCCTCTTCTAGCCAAGTAGGCGTGGTTATAGGAAGAGCAAACTGAGAAAAGTGCTTAGTTTAATTAGTGTGTAAGTGTTGGAGCAAATGTTTTGGGTTATCCGTTCTCTTTTTAATTGTGTTTTAATTGTATCTATCTACTAAAACTCTTGTTTCTACATCCCCTGTATATCATAAGAGTCAAGTGTCAAAATCAAAAGTTTCTTATAAAAAATGGTACGTTCCAAATTGGTGAGCGGGAAAAAAAAAGTGTATTTAAGATGGCCGCCACTAGTAAGGCAGTGGACGGATAGAGGCACTTGGGACAAGATTGCATTGCTG
>JALXFT010002900.1:0-76295 GCA_023376895.1 Aspiorhynchus laticeps | reverse complement strand
TCAAACTCTCCTCCTCACCGTGCATTAGGACGATATAGACACACGTCCTCTTCCAGGCAGTTTCGTAACATTTTCTGTTGATTGGAAATTCTTAATTATTGCCCTGATGGTGGAAATGGGATTTTTTCACTGCTCTAGCTCTTTTCTTAAAGCCACTTCACTAATTTGTGAAGCTCAATTATCTTTTGCTGCACATCAGAAATATATTCTTTGTTTTTTCTCCTTGTGATGGATGATTAAGGGAATTTGGTCTTTGTGTTCCTCATATTTATAATCCTGTGGAACAGGAAGTCGTGGCTGGACAATTTCATGCTCCTAGTCACCCTGGAGTGCTATTTTTTTTTTAAATATGAATGGAATATACTTCAGAGATATTTTACTCACAATAATTTCTAGGGGTGCCAATAATTGTGGCCAACATCCATTGGAGAAAAACATTTATTTCATCATGAGATGTTCTCCCCACTTTCAATTGTTTTACTTCAATGATAGGTTAGAATTTTGTAAATTTTTTGAGAGAAAGATCAAAAGGATAAACAATGCCGATTTATTTTCACAGCCACCTTTGCTCATATTTATCAAGGGTGCCAATATTAGTGGAGGGCATTGTATATATATATAATTTTATTAAAAATAAATAAATAAATACAATTATTTATATATAATATATATATATATATATTTTTTTTTTTTTTTATTAAAAATAAATAAATAAATACAATTATTTATATATATATATATATATATATATATATTTTTTTTTTTTTTTTTTTACTTTTTGTTTTTTAAAATACATACCATTTAGAAAAATGTCTTTATTTAATGACTCAAAAATGTTAGAGGTTGTAAAAAGTAATAAAATATTATCATTACACCTTGAATGCATTTGCATGAACGTATCTTAACAATGTCAGGATGCCTTCATCATCTTGGCGTTATTTATTTTGTGCCTCACATAAACCAGAAACTTGAATTTAGACATTTAAAATATGCTCATCCTGGAAGAGGTGTGTGCAAGTTTGTGTTTCAGAAATGTAACTTTTTTTTTTTTTAATGGATTTCCAGATTCAGTAATAAGGAACGTCTATTATAAATATTTCCATCCCAAAGAAGCACTCGTGTCCAATGGCGTTCTGAACAGGTTTGTGTTAAAATGTTTCTCTGTGGATTTGTGTAGAGATTACATTCAAACAAACCAGTCTGTACAGAATTGAAATGATTGTTATCTTTATTTCAGAGAGATCAGTCGAGCCGCTGGTAAAGTGGTGACGGGGGTGATTGATGAAGAAAATACAGGGAACCATTCACAGTAAACTTGAGCTGAATGTTCTGTTTCTGTTGTTGTTGTTAACATTAACAATGTTTGAGGTGTAACCATGCTGATTTTATAAAGTTCCACATAAGAAAGCGTAATGAGTTCTTATTTGATGATTAAACAGGGCACTTACATTCGTATACCCTTACGGGGCCACATTAAACGTGATGAAGCCTGCGGTGGCCGTCCTGTCCACCGGCTCGGTGTGCTTTCCCCTCAACAGGCCCGTTCTGGCCTTCCATCAGCCTAAGGTGAGTACAGTCATTCTGATGATCTTGTGTTAAACTCATTGTGCTTTCTTCTGTGCTCTGATCGTGTCTCTGTTTGTATCAAGAACGCTGGCAAGTTGGCCGTTCTGGGTTCATGTCACATGTTCAGTGACCAGTACCTGGACAAGGAGGAGAATAGTAAAATAATGGTAAGGGATTCAGTTGCTATTGCGAAACGTCAAAGTGTTAGAGGTTTGTTCAAAGTGTAATCAGGAGTAAATTAGTACTGCTATCTGAATCAAATTAGTACTTTTTCGCTCAAACTTTTGCCCATAGCTTGTCCTGCTGGATTTGTGCAATGAGCATGGATGATTGCTCAAATAATGTGGCTTAAAGGATCATTTTTTTTTGTCATTGTTTATTAACCCTAAAGTGGTTCCAAACCTGTATGAGTGTCTTTCTTCTGATTTTTCAGTCAGTTGCTGAAAGTCAGAGCCAGTCTGCAGAATTTGGGCAGTTGAAGTTGACAGATTTCACAGAAAAATGCATATAGTGCATGAAGGGCACAGACTCTGACTTTATAGCTTCAGACTTTGATTCTGAAGGAGATAAACATTTTAAGCCGAGTGTGTAATGGCTAGTGGTTTTTCAGATTTTAAAAGTTGTGTACTGTATTCAAGCCTTTAGCTGGAAATTTGCAAACTTTAGATCTGCAGTAGATTATGTATTTTTTTTATTATTTTTTAGAGGTATTATATGTAGTATTCTGTTTTTTAAAAAGACGTCGTATTAAACCGTTGCAGTTTCTGTATAAATGTTACGTGCTCCAAGTCTAGTGTGACCACAGCTTTAGGATTGTGGTAATGAGTTTTGCATTGGCAAGCAGCACTCACATTTCCTTCACAAATTTAAAACCTTATTTATTCTTTCACAATTTAATGTATTTTAATACAATATAACGTCTACGTTCCAGGATGTTGTTTTCCAGTGGCTTACAACAGATAGCATTTCTCTCAACCAGATCGATGCAGAGGACCCAGAGGTGAGCGCTTACACTAGTCACCTGCTTAACCTATGCTGTCGCACATTTCATATTTCACACTTATAAAGTCATGATTACGAGCTTGTTGCATTCAAGTGCTTTGTTGTCAGAATCGGAAAGATAAAAATGTAGTATCCCATTGGTTGACAACCATATTCACCGTGCTAGATAGCTTGCTGAGGATTCTGGGATTTCAGTCAAATACATGCTTATTTCACTGTTTAGAAAACATACTTCAAATGTACATCTATATAAATATGCACTACTTTATCGACAAGACAAGGTGATGTAGTTGTTGTGGAAAAACGAATAAAGAACAGCATCGACATCAGCAGCTATTGTCCATGTTTAAAGTTTATGGCTCGGCTAACTCAGAAAATGGTATCAAATTATCTCAGAGTTTACCCGTCGTAATGTCCGATTAGGAAACTCGTATTTTACACTACCATTCAAAACGTTTGGGCTCAGTTGGAGTTTTTAAATGTTTTAAAAGAAATCTCTTATGGTCACCAAGGCTGCATTTAATTACAGTAAAAACCGTAATGTTGTGAAGTATTATTACAATTTCAGATACATTTTATCTATTGTAATAAATATTAAAATGTCATTTAATCCTGTGGTCAAAGCTGAATTTTCAGCATCATTGCTCCAGTCTCCAGACATGATCCTTCAGAAATGCAGATTTGATGCTCAAGAATTATCATCATTTTTGAAAACATTTTTCAGGATTCTTTGATGAATACAAAGTTGGAAAATGCATTTTGCATTTAAATTAACTTTACTGTTACTTTTGATCAATTTAATGCATCCTTGCTGAATAAAAGTACTGATTTCTTTTAAAATCTTTTTAAAATCTAAGAGCTGTGAAGTGACACTGTTTTTCACTGTAAACTGGCTTCATTTCTCCCAGATCACAGACTACACCATGCTGCCGGACACAGGGAGTCTGTCCGACCGTCTGAGAGTGTGTCTGCAGGAGGGAGACGAGAACCCGCGAGATTTCACATCTCTGTTTGACATGTCTTTGCTGAAGCTGCACACAAACACTCTTCCCTCTGTCCTGGAGTAAGAACTTTTCTTAAAGAGGCTTTCATGTTGTGCTCTTACCGAAGTCGCACGCAGTCGTACATTCAGCATGAACGTTAAAACTATTTTTGTGTGCTTTAAAACTACAAGAGTTGGTAAATAAGAACTATCACTGTCACAAAGACTTGAGTCGTGTGTTTGGCCAATCAGACAAGCGCTGAAGCAATAACTATTGCCATGTCTGTATTTTTTAGTTCTTACAAGCAGCTGAATGTCAAACATGAACCTCTCCAGCTGATCGCACCACAGTTTGAAACACCTCTGCCTCCGCTGCAGCCTGCTGTGAGTCTGTTTCCAAACACACATTAGCTTAGAGTTTGTTACTGTAGCACAAAAACAAAAATGTAACCAAACTGAACTTTGTCTATCTCTGATGCAACTTTTCTATTCTGCTGATGCAACCAAGGCTGCATGGGTGGAGAATTGCAATTATAACAGATTATATCATATCTTACTTTCTATAATCCAACAAAATAGAGCGCTGCAGTGATGGTGTATTTTTGTAGACCAACCAGAAGTCAGCATCACCCTGATTCCCTCGACAAAAACCCAATAGAAAATGGTAAAATAGAATTAAAATATGGTAGAATATGGTAAAATTATGGTAGAATAGAATAAAAATATAATTTTTCCACTTTTGGTTTATTGCAGAAAGCTCTGTGACTAATAATCTTCACAAACAAGCACAACTTTTATGAATTTTGAAGCCTAAAGGCAGAAGTATATCAGCAGAAGTAAAAAGCTAAATGTACACTATAATAAAATACACCATGGCCATGACTTCACTACCATTAAGCTTTCAATAACTCTTTCAGTCTTTATTTAAAAAAAATAAAATAAGAAAATCCCTGCAAGTTTGAGTTAGAATAGTTTGCAAGAGTGTGATAATAAACACAAGGCTGTGAAAGTGACTGAGTAGATGAGTTTACCTGTTCAGTGTGATGATGCTTAAAGGGATAGTTCACCCAAAAATGAAAATTCTGTCATCATTTACTCACCCTCAATTAGTTCCAGACCTGTATGAATGTCTTTGTTCTGCTGAACACAAAGGAAGATATTCTGAAGAATGTGGGAAACAGAGCAGTTCTGGGGCACCATTGACTTCCATAGTATTTTTTTTCCTACTATGGAAGTCAATGGTGCCCCAAAACAGCCTGGTTACAAACTTTCTTCAGAATATCTTCTTTTGTGTTCAGCAGAACAAAGACATTCATACAGGTCTGGAACTAATTGAGGGAGAGTAAATGATGACAGAATTTTAATTTTTGGGTGAACTATCCCTTTAATGTCCTCAACAATTTCTGCTTGCATCACTTCCTGTTTAGCCCCACCCACTGATTCATGCATGTAAATAACGAGAGGTAAACGCACAGGTCTGAAACCAAACGATAAAGATGCTCTGAAGACGAAAAGATGCTGTGCAGTGCCAAGCTGTGGAAAAACAGTGTTTGCATTGCCTTCCTTCTGATCCCAATGTTAGGAAAGAGTGGATGAACTTTATTTTTAATGAAGAACCTGCTCTTTTGTTCACTCTGTTTTACAGTGGATTTGTTAATTCATTCGTGTATGTTCTGATTGGGGGGGGGGGGGGTCAAAAACAGGACAGAAAATAGCCTATTACTTCTTTGTGAATTGTGATGTTTTTTGATGTAAAAATCTTCATAACATAATAAGTGGACCTCAGAGAACAGTACAAAAAAAAAAACAGAGGCAGTTCATGACCCCTTTAAAATGTAGATTGGTCTAATTTGAATCCAAAAAATAAGACTCAATAACCCCTTGGCTAACTGCTAGTTGGTCAGACTAGTTCTCAGGACGCAGTCTTAACATAGTGGCTAAGTTTATCCAACTGGGCTCAGTGTGACCATGCTAACTCGTCTAACATCACCCCTGCAGTACTCTATGATGGATCAAATCATTATTATTTGCCATGATTTTCCTGCATTATTCCATGATAAATGTGACCCTGGACCACAAAAGCAGTCATAAATGTCAATTTTTCAAAATTGAGATTTCCACATCATATGAAAGCTGAATAAATAAGCTTTCTATTGATGTATGGTTTGTTATGATTGGACAATATTTGGCTGAGATACAACTATTTGTAAATCTGGAATCTGAGGGAGCAAAAAAAATCTAAATATTGAGAAAATCGCCTTTAAAGTTGTTCAAATGAAGTTCTTAGCAATGCATATTACTAATCAAAAATTAAGTTTTGATATATTTATGGTAGGAAATTTACTAAATATCTTCATGGAACATGATCTTTACTTAATATCCTGATGATTTTTGGCATAAAAGAAAAAGGATAATTTTGACCCATACAGTGTATTTTTGGCTATTGCTACAAATATACCCCAGAGACTTAAGACTGGTTTTGTGGTCCAGGGTCACAAATGTACTACATAGTTCACAACTAGTATGCTTTCTTGTTTACGGGTCTGTTTGTAGAGGATCTGTTTGACTGAGGCTCTGTTTTGTGTTCAGGTCTTTCAGCCGGCCTTTAGGGACCTTCCACCACCCATGCTTGACCTTTTTGACCTTGATGAGACCTTTTCTTCTGAGAAAGTGAGGATGGCTCAGCTCTCAAATAAATGTGAGTCTCTGCCATTCGTTCAAATGCTCAGAAAGTGTTCTAATACTGTCATTGTTTCTAGCTTGAGTGGTTGCTGATTGATTAGTGATGGATGTCTCGTCTTCTGTAAGGTACCGATGATGATCTGGAGTTTTATGTACGTAAATGTGGAGACATCTTAGGAGTGACAGGGAAGTTAGACAAGGACAAAAGAGATGCCAAGCACATACTGGAACACGTCTTCTTCCAGGTGGTGGAGTTTAAGAAAATCAATCAAGTAAGTTGAACATGCAGAAGCATTTCTATTTGACCATTCATTTGGTCGTTAACGTAGTGAAATCATTGTGCGTGTCATCATTTGTGCACCACAGGTTTCAAACCGGTATGGTTTTCTTTTTTCCATCAAACAAGAAAAGGAAATACTTGTCAAAAAGCTGAATTTTTACACACAACAATGAAAGTATCATGCTCAGAAGAGGACCCAAAAACAGTTGTCTTAAATCCTTCACAACATTACTTAAAATAAGTAAACTTACATTTTATTCTGTGCGTCACAGACCATCAAAAGACTAAAGAGAATAAAGAATGAAACGCAAGTTGAGCTGCTTTTATGATACGTGCGTATAATGTCGCTTTGTTGGTAATTTATACTGCCAAGCTCTAAAAACAACCATCACTTGAAATCATTTCCGTTATGGAAAAGAGCATCTTAAACATTCTGCCTAAAATCTCTTTTTGTGTTTGACGGAGGACAGAAATCAATGTGGTTTGAACAACATGGCGGAGAGCAAATGACCATTTTTGGCTGAATTATTACTCTAAACTGCTTCTTCTCCCCTTTCCTCCAGGAGCACGATATTGACACCACAGAAGCAAGGTTCAACATGTATTGAAGCAGACAGGTCATGGATCTCTGGAGTTCTGCAGATCTGTGTGAATATGTACAGTATAGACACTCAAACTGCAAACGAACCACATGTGCTTTACATCCAGTGCAAGAAGAGCCAGGTGTGGTTTCTCCGAACTTTCTTCATTATGAACTTTCTCAGGCAAATGCTTTAAAGAATTCACAATATTTCTTGTAATTTTTTTTTTCAATAAATATGAGCTTTGTTTTCTCATGTTGGAGCATTTTTTGTATACACACATATTGGGGTCCAAATCCCGTGTTTGAGATTGATATTCAGGATTATGCAATACTTTACGTCACTGTGGGGAAAAAAATAAATAAATCTGGCACTGAATGAAAAAAGTCTCATTGATGCAGGACCTCCAGAAAGTATATTATACACTTTAACTCCTTTTATTTCCAGGTTGATGTGAGCCAGTCAGCTGAACTGCTGCCAGGGGACTCTTGAGCAGGGCTTGTCCAAACCGGTTCCTGGAGGGCCACTGTCCTGCTGAGTTTAGCTCAAACCCTAATTAAACAAGTCAAGATAATAGTCTTTAGGCTCACTAGAAACTTCCAGGCAAGTGTGTTGGAGCTAAAATCTGCGGGATGTTGGCCCTCAGAGAGCAGGATTGGACACCCCAGAGTCCCAGAACAACAGCAGCAGACCGGCACAGATTCATTTATTTAGAAAACTACACAACATAGAAGCATTTTCACTTGCAGTCTCAGTTGTACTGATCCTATATTGTCACTATATTCACATTTCCATGAAATAATTGCACATTCTGAAACATGTTCTTGATCGTGCAAGCTCACACCGAAGACATTAGAGTTGATTCTTTGTAACAATGAATGCAAGTCATTTCAACAAACTTTATTTTTTGATTAAATACATTTATAGTACAAATACATTTATATAAAGATGGGTAGCGCTCTAGTAAGAATCACAGTAAGAAGCCTGTAAAATAAAGACTCATTAGAACAAACCAAGCTTTTCCAAGATTAGCATCAGTGCACATACATACCTAAATATGGTGTCTATCAAATGACCAAGTTAGATGAGTTCTGTTCCTCTCGGAGATCTGGGATTGCAGGAACCTGACTAGATCCCTGCCGGACCATTTCCTTCCACGAGCGCTGAAGTGTTCGGGTGAGGTGACCTCCATGACGACACCAGAGAGCCCTCAGGAGTGGCCGACAGGTTAATAGGACTCCATGTGGACTCCAAACATGACTTTGGGCTCTCAACTATGGCCTTCACAAAGGACACTTCCCATGACGGGTGAGTGGTGGTCAAATCGACGCAGGACAGGTCCAGCGAGCTGGCCAGGACAGGTTTCTGAAACCTGACTCTCTCGTAGGGTGTGGAGGACTTGCCTTCCACTGGACTGCCCAGAGCTGTGCTCAGACTGCTGCCTGGAGAGAGGACGTTCTTGTGGAGGGCAACTAAAGGTGATAAAAGGCTTGTGGAGTAGTTCAGACATGCTGCAACAGCAGGGTTGTGCTCTGGATACTCCAGCACAATGCCTTTGTTTGGTCTGAGGAAGCCATCGGCTGAGACCGCTGATAAAGACAGACTCTGGTCCGTACAGAAGCCTCGGTCAAAGTCAGACAGTGATGGGCCCTCATAGCTCCTGGTCAGCTCTAGAACATAAGCAGGGTTTGTTAGATTTAATTTAAAAGGTAAATGGATTTCTATAGATGTATGTATTAGCACTTTACCAGGTCTGTCTCGTTCTGCGTCCATTAGGAAAGCGTGGTGTTAATTAGACTCAGCTTGCATTTATAGCTGTGCTTGATTAGTTCATTTACGAGTAGCTCTCCAACTACAGGCTCACATTGGAAAATCTGATCTTTATTTAATATCTCGATTAGGAGATGATAAGATCAATTCGTTCTCTTTAGTGAAGTTAAATTAAAATGGTTTCAATAGCTGAACACGTCCAGACACACACTCTCCGAGCGTCTTTATAATGCAGTAAAAGGTAAATAAAGACAAACAGAAAGTTCGAATTAATTTTTTTTCTAACATGCATATTTATGTTTTGGACAACATGTTTCGATTTTAATCAAATATCTGAGTTATAAATGAATCTAGAAAGTATTAAAAAACATACAGCAATATTACTCTATATTATGGCCATTTTAAAATACATTAACAATATTTTTTGTCGCTTTTGTTTAATTTGTTACATATGTTAAAAATGCATTACATTTGTTTTTAGAGAAGCGCGTCCATGTGTTTACGCGCGTGCACGTACTGCGTCTGGGTTTCAGGGTGCGCGCACACGGCGTGCTGACGTCACTCGCGGGAATGGCTGAGAAAAAGAAGCGCGAGATAGAAACTTGGGCGCGCAGCGATACATGTTTATCTGGCGGGTCGCGGTGCGCTTTTTAATGAAAGCGTTTACTATATTTGATCGACCATCTCATTAACATCACAGATGTTTTTGCGCTTGTTTGCTGCATGTACAGTGTCCTCGTGAAGTCTGTTTTATTGGTGTATTTTGAGCAAACTTTAGGGAAATGTCTTGGTGGGCGCGCGGGTAAGTACATAAAGAATATTATTCTCGTATGTTTAATGTGAAAGTATAATATAATTTCACTTTAGGACAAGAAACGATCATATCTGATGCATTCAACATAATGTCTGTGTTTGTAGAGATTGTTAAGTTTGTGAATGATGCTTTGAACCCCGCCTAATATTAAAAACACAAAGAGCTCAAACTCGCGGCACCCGTTCAGTTTAAACACTATACAGACGAGTTTACAATGTTATTAACTAATCCAAGTCATTTCTATGTGATGCATACCTCAGTTTTTTACCTATATTTACTCATGTTGATGACATGCATTGAAACAATTAGCCAGATATGCTAGTAGATCGAGGTGATGCTTTATATCACACAAAACACAACTGTGCATCCTCGAGAGCGTCTGAAATTAATTAATTAACCCTGATATTGTTCAACGATGTTGAGTTTTTCATCTAGTTGTGATGGTCATTGTCTGGCAAACACCAGGCCAGATGTAAACACTGCTCTGCCAAACGGTGTCAGTGCACCATCAGCACATTGTTGCCAGAGTTTGCTGATCTGTAGTCAGTGTTGTTTCCCCAACACTAAACATGAAGTGTGTGTGTGAACAGTGAGGATGAGGAAGAGGCCATGTGTCAGGACACAGACTCTGATGTGGCTGATCAGAAGGATTGTGGGAAAGTGAAAGTGAAGTGGACCCAAGAGGAGGTATGCTGCTATAAACAAAGCCATTGCTCTGGAGGTCTATCACTCAAACCTTATATTGAGGGATTTGTTTGAAATTCTACAGGAATGAAGATTTATGTATTAGATATCACTGGAAAAGTATTCCATGTTTTCTCTAATTCTCACGTGATGTGAAGTGTAGGCACAAACGACAAACCTTAAGATTATTCATGATCAAAAAATCACTGCTTGAGATTATGAAACGCTCTTAAACAAAAGATTGAAAACTATTAGAAAGCAGCTGATGTATAAGACACCTGTAACTTCACTTTTTCCATCTCCACTTTACACTGTTTAGAAAGATAAACAAATAGTTCACCCAGAATTTTTTTTTTTTTTTAAATAATTAACTTGCATTTATGTCATTCCAAACCTATGAATCTAATATTTAGACCTATAGACATTGATCTGCACGCAAACTGGGAGCTCATGAAATATGTTAAACAGAAGCTCAAATGTGTGTTTGTGTGTTGATCAATGTTCATGTGACTAAATAATACAATTATCCTTTGTGCATCATATAAAGCAAACGTATCTTCAGAAGAAAACAGTGCTCGATTCATATGGTTTACAATGTCTTTTTAAGTGTGACGTTTTGTTTGCATAAACCTGACAAAATTGGGAGAATAAATGCACTGTTTTACTGTTGCATGGAATCCAGAAGATATTTGTCAAAAATGAAAGATGGTATATGCATTTATTTCTTGGCTTTGTATTTTCCAGGATGATAAGCTGCGGAAATTGGTGCTGAACTTTGGACCAAATGATTGGAAATACATCGCTGGTGTTTTACCTGTAAGTGTTTACATCAGTAATGCATTCAGAGAGCTCACATGAGAGATCCCTGGTTTAGTTTGATACAGTTTCGTGTCTCTGTGCTGGTCTCTTTAACAGTGGCAGTTTGTTGTTGTTTTTCCAGAATCGGTCAGAGCATCAGTGTCAGCATCGCTGGTTCAAAGTTTTGGATCCTGATCTGGTCAAAGGACCCTGGACAAAGGAGGAGGATGAGAAGGTACAGATGTACAGACAAAACAACTAAAAAAAACTGTTCACCAAAGAGTCTTTTAATTAAAAGTGAGATTTCCAAGCTGGGAAATGTATGGAAATTAGTCAAATGTGAAGTCACAAAAATTGCTATGGTATATATCCTACATACATTTTTCCAATATCTCATTTTGTTTTTAGTAAGTGACATATCATATTGTGTTATGATTTCTACAATGTGGAAATCACGGACAGAATAGCGACATAAGAATTTACTGTATAATGCTGAATGTTTCACAATTTGTCAAATTTTGGATGAATAAATTAAACTTAGGGCTGCTCACTAAATAAAATTGTGATATTGGACAAGTGCCTGTGAAATTAAACAGCAAAAAAAAAGAAGCTATTTAAATATGAAGCCTGCATGTTCTGTATGTTTCTGTGTGATTAAGCAGTGTTTTTTCCACTACACGTACTCAAAATTATTACAACTTTTTTCAAGGAATATCTCAATTTTTCTTCCATGATTTAATTTAAACTATGCTTTTCACAAAAATGTAATTTAGCCATTAAAATGGAATCCAATAATCTTTAAATGGGGGAGAAAAACCTCAGAGAAATTCAGGAAAAATTGAAAAAAAACTGGAAAAAAATAAATTGGATTTCATAGTGTCTTACAGTCGCTGCAGCAGTTTCTTAACCAGTGATCTTGAACAATCAGACTAGTCTGAGAATGTATCTATGAGACAGTGAGTGAAGCCTGTGTCCTGCTGTGTCCAGGTGATTGAGCTCGTGAAGAAGTACGGCAACAAGCAGTGGGCGATGGTGGCCAAGCACCTGAAGGGCCGTCTTGGGAAGCAGTGCAGAGAGCGCTGGCACAACCACCTCAATCCAGACGTCAAGAAGTCTTCCTGGACTCCAGAGGAAGATCTCATCATCTACAAGGCTCACTGTGTGCTGGGCAACCGCTGGGCTGAGATCGCCAAACTGCTTCCTGGAAGGTGAACACCGTGTAGATCTTAGAATGAAAGATTGTCTTTCATGAGTAGTTGTTACCTGGCTTTTAGGGAAGCCTTGTGTAGTTGTGCTGGTTTAGGCTCTTGATTCAGAATCAGCTGAACGGAGCACAGCTGAATGTAATGCATGGAAGCTTCTGCTGAAAGTATTTTATTTGTTAAAACGTGTTGACATGTCTGATTGGTATGGAAGCTTGTTTCCACCACAAAAAAAACAATTAGAAGCTAATTGCCACTTTTTAATCTCACAATTCTGGCCTTTTTTTTTCGCAGGTGCGAGTTTGTATCCCGCAATTCAGAATTCTTTTCAATTACGAGTTATAAAGTCCAGTTCTGAGGGGAAAAAAGTCAGCTCACAATTGACATTTTCTTACAATTGCGAGTTTATATATCACAATTCTGATCTCGCAGTTGTGGGCGTCCATAGACTGGTATACTGTGTGAAGTTGAGAAGATTTTTTTTTTCCAGAACGGACAATGCTGTGAAAAACCACTGGAACTCCACTATCAAGCGTAAAGTAGAGACGGGTTATTACGCCGGCGTGGACCCGACGCTTCATGTGCTGCAGCAGACGGAGAGTGAGGAGCTGGGGTCTGAGGTATTTCTGAGGCTCTGAGTGCACTGCAGCGGCTGGGAGGCTCGTGGATCAACTGTTGATTTGTGTTTTATAGGTGGAGCTCTGCTGTGATGGAGACGGTGAGGGATTACCAGGCGAGGTCCTGAAGAGGGTATAACAAAAACATCAATGATTTTAATTGCAATTACACAAAGTCAGCTTGAAGCCTGCTTTTGACATCCTAATCGGGACCAGTTTTAGTTATGTGTTTTCTGCACTACCGCCGCTGAATCTACAGTGAGAAACACAGGGACGACTGTAGTCTAATTCCCAAATGAATAACTTCTTTGAGCAGATTCTGTATGATATTTCAGTGCTTCGTATTAGGATTAAAGATCTGTAGTTTCAAAACATATAATGCAATGCAATACAATTATGAAATATTGCTCAAAATCCTGATGGATGATATCTGATACATTTGAACATTAATTTTCTAAAAAATAATGTCTGGAAGATCAAGTAGGCTAAAGCTAAAAAGTTGCTTTAGTCAAGTAAATGTTCACCTTGAAATATTGCTAATAATATCAATGTTATTCTTATGTTTGCTTTGTAAAAATCAGTAAAGATTTGACAGCAAGAGCATGTGGACATTTGTACAATTACACTAAAAGGCCTTTTACTTGTTTTAAAAGTATAAACATCAATCAGATGACAGAAGTAGAGATTGTGTGCAACAGGTTTTTCAGCCAAGTTTTGATCATGTTGATAATTTATAGCGCTTAAAATCTGCATATTAAATATGAAACAGCAGGTCTTATAGGGTTAAAGCCTGTGGCACTTAAATCAGTGATCGCAGTGTTTGGTTCATATGACGATGTGTGGTTAAGATATAGTTTTAAAACCTGTCTTTGATAAATAATCATGTGTTCGTGTCCGTGTGTTTACAGGATCCGGATGCTCATGAGAAAGTCACCTCTGCTCCACACAAAACTGCGTCTCCCAAGACCCCGAAAGCTCCAGTGACACCCAAAAGTGAAGCGGGAGACTCTAGCGTGTCCATGTGGGTGATGGACAGCTCTGGGTTCCTCTCGCCCTCAGCGGCCCCCACACTAAAGGAGGTGATGGAGCTGATGGATGGGGTGAGTTCAGCCCTCAAAACAACAGCTGCTGTCTGTAATTACCATCAAATATGTTATACCTTGTATATATTATAATTGCTATTGATATTAAAAACAACCATTACCTTACTCTCTGTAATTGGTCAGAGATGAACCGCTTGTTACTACTGTCTGCTCATGTCATAGATGAGGTTAGGAGAACGTAGCATAGATCAGTAATGTTTCACAGCAAATGCGTAATGGCATCATTTCCCAGCAAAAATGTTTAGAGGCCAATGAGAAAATTGTGACGCTCTGAGTAAACAATCTTGGCTGAAACCTAAGATTATGGGCTCAGAAACACAGAACATTTTAAATGTTCTCCTGTTACTTTTATCAGTAAAATAGCTTTGTTACTGAAAAGCTCACAGCGTCACTATTAGTTTGGAGGCACAGGTAATGTGCACATCAGTCTCTCTCTGTCTGTCTAGCTGTCTTGATAGTGAATTCATATTCATTCTAATAAATGTTACCATACAATTCTATTGTATTTCACATAAATTCTAGATATAACAACCCCAAAATAACTAACGAAAGTTTTTTATTTTTTTTATATCTCTCAAACGTTTTATTGAATTGTAATTGTAATATTTGTACTGCTTTGAGAAAAGTGTTCTTGTGTTAGTACTTGGTACCATTGAAAAGGTTTTTCATCAATTTAATCCAAATTCAGTTTTAGATGATTTTAGGAAAACTGGATCTTTAATATATACTTCTCATCATAAAATTATCCCCCCCCCCAAAAGAAAGGCATTAAAAACAAAAAAAAACATGTATCTCTTACATATAGGCTCCCAACAATTTTTCAAATAGTGTCAAAAAAGTGTCAGTGACTTCAAACACTATTCCAAACAGATCTTGCTTTTTTGACACACACTAAACACAGAGCCCTCAAAATGACTCCTTATAAATAACTTATTCTCAAATTTGCATTGTAAGTATTTGAATTCTCACTAATTGTGCTCGTACGGTGTAGACTAAATTAGCAATTTTGACTGCAGTATGTACATTTTAGAAGTCATGCCTGTTGATTTCTTTGTGTTCAATCAGACATCATAGATTTTTTTCTGAATCGCCTGGAGATTTCAGTGCGTTTCTTGAATGAATCGTTGTTGTTGAAGCCTGATGGAGACTCTTGAGTATGGGCCTGATGATAATGGTTTCTTCCTCAAGGATCTCGAGGGCTGGTGTACGATGTCGGACTTCGAGCTGCCGGAGGAGAGCCAGAGCTCGGAGCTGCTGCAGTTTCGTCTGGAGGGCAGCACCCTGCAGGAGCTCAGCAAGGGCAGCAAAGGGGAGCTGATCCCCATCTCACCCGGCGGGGCGACCCCTCCGTCCATCCTGAGCCGCCGTAGCCGCCGCCGCATCGCCCTTTCCCCAGACCCCAACGACTCCATGACCCCCAAGAGCACGCCGGTCAAAATCCTGCCCTTCTCTCCTTCACAGGTACCGCAGGCACCTTTCACATCACTGACGTATTTTTGCCTATTATTAATGTCCAGATCCACCAGTTTGCACTAGGGGTCGACCAATATGTTGGCTGATTTTTGGCAGTTTTTTTTTTTAAATATAGGCATTGGGCAATGGTTTAGAAGTAGGACTTTTATTTTAATGGCACAATATATGACAAAATAAGTTTGCCAGTCAGACTTATCAAATTATGCTGAGTGCTCTGCTAGTTCCAGAGTTGAATTGCTTTTTATTCAGATTTTCAACAGTTTCTTTTTGTGAAGCATTCTGCAATACGTTTACAGGCAAAATCAAGAAGTTGCCATCTAAGTAAATTTGTTTATTTCTTTTTAAATCAGGTTAATTTTTTTTAATTTACAATAATTTCAAATTAAATTAATATAAAATTAATAAAAATTTCACCAGCTGTTATGCATGTTTTTACTATCTTTAAATGTGTTTAATAGACACCCTACTCTCTAAGATATCAGAATTGACATCAGCCATCTTTTTCCAGCTAATTGTAACCCTAAAAAGGGCAGAACCATAAAGAGACATCAGAAAATTAATTTATTGCTATTTTCCATCTTATTGGGACTCACATAATACAATTTCATGATTATTATTATTTTTTTTTTTTTAAACTTGACTCTTATTTTTGATTGTCAATGCTTGTGACAGCATGGTTGTAATTCCTCAACACTTTGCAATGCAGACCTAAGGTTGGTCTCTTTTTAAAGAAGACACATAGCAGATTATAGTAGATAATAGTATACAATTTTTATTTAACATAAACTAAATACTTAAAATTGCTATAAAATCAAAGCCATACGTCTAACCAAGTTATGTTCCAAATTTGAAGTTGATATCACAAAAATTGTGGTTCCTGTGAGATTTTGTTTGGGCACTATACCAAAAATAACCACTGGTTTCCACCCAAACTCTATTGATTTTTTTAATGCAGTTTTCTGTCACAAATCAATCATTTTCTGTCACAATATCACTTCTATTACAAAACAGTCACCGAATATGCAACCTTGACTGTCATACATTTCCAATGATGTGTTGTCAAGATTACAAAAAGATTTGGTTTTCTAAAACACAAGCCACAAAATTAGTGTCTTTGTTTTTATATCTTGATTTAAAAGGGTGACATATCCCCAGAGATACAAACATTTAGAGACAGATTACAAAAAATGTAAGCATTTAATTCATAAAATTTCAATTTAAACCTAATAAACTAATGCTGAACAACAGCTTTTTAAACAGGTGAGTCCCCTCCAACATGTGTAAATATGAACTAGATCAACTTTTATCAGAGGGCGAGTAGATTTCCCATGCACCTTTAAATGCTTCCTGTGAGCTGAACAAAGTCAACATATCTAAATATTCACAACAAACACCTTCAACATGAAACCAAGAAATGAGACCTACACTTTCCCTGCCTCTCCCCACAGCCTCTCAAATGTTAACCCTAAAAGGGGCGATGTATCCTGGGGGATACAAACAAGATGCATCATAATCATCAGATATTTCATCATGTTGCTGATGATATAACTGCCATGTTCTTTACAGAATGACTATATCATGGAAACATGTTGAAGATTAGCAACCGCTTCATTTATTATGACTCATTGTTGATTCAGTGCACTGCATTGTTTTCATTGACTTCTTTTCTAACAAGTTGTTGGCCGTTCTGATTTTTGTTTTGTTTTGAGCATCTGAATGTGACACGCACACACTCACAAATCCTTCGAGAGAAACCATCTAACACCTTTGATTCAGAAAGGCTACACAACAGTAGCTGTACTCATTTATTTACTTTTAATATTATTTTGCTGTTTTACAGTTTCTTAATATGTGGACCAAGCAAGACACGCTGGACCTGGAGAATCCTTCCCTGACGTCGACTCCTGTTTGCAGCCAGAAGGCCACCGTCACCACACCCCTGCACCGGGACAAAACCCCGCTCACACAGAAGGAGAACTCCCTGTACGTCTCCGCCTTCACTTTATTCAGATCATTTGAGTTCAGAGGTCACTGTTAAACTCTTAATGTGCCCTCCTGTAGGTTTATCACACCAAATCACAAATCTAATCTGGATACGACTCCCCGGACCCCCACTCCATTCAAAAACGCCTTGGAGAAATACGGCCCTCTGCGGCCCCTGGTGAGAGTTTTCCTCATTATTATCATATTTAAACGAGGTTAAAACTCACATACAGCTCACTGATGCTTGACCTCCTGTTTGATATTCTAGTTTTGATACTGTGAATTGAATTTGTCTCTCTTTTGGTTCTCTTAAGCCTCCGACTCCAAATTTGGAGGAAGACCTTAAAGAAGTGTTGCGCAGAGAAGCAGGAATTGAGCTGATAGTAGAAGATGAAACTCCTACAGAGAAGAAACGCAAACAAGTGGTAAGACAGAAGACAGAAGAAATAACATCATGTAGATTCCAGATTCTTACTGTATCAAACTCCCTTGATCGCATTAATACATCTCTTAACTGATGAGGTGAAGTGATGGAGGTTTGCATTGAGGTTCTAGGGTGGTTCATGACACACAATGCACTTGTCAAAATAACTCAATACCAATTTTGATACCACGGCAAAAACGAATCAACTTTTTTCATGTTTTCTTTTCTTCATTTGCTTCTCAGAAGCAGAAGTCATATCTGGGCCAACTTCTATAGTGGTGAATGGGAGACAACAGCAAATATAATTTTTGTGATCTCATTTGCTTAAATAGCAATAGTTTTTCCACAACTTTCAAAAGAGGACAACAAAAATATACAGAGATTCATATACAGAAAGATGTCAGATTTGCTGTCATTCTTTCATTTGCTGTTGTATTAAACAGTCAGAAAGTAGCCATAACTCGTTTTCTGAAATGTAATGCAAAGGGCATAAAACACAGTATAATCTTATAAATGTGCAATACTTATTTTGAGAAAAGTAATAATTAATAAATAATTAAAAAAAATATTATCAACATTGTAAAACTAGCAACATATTTTTTTGGATCACATGCTTTTATTTAAAGTTAAACATTGTTTTATCCAAATAAATTCAAATTTCTAGCTTTAAATGTATGTATTGTGTATTAATGTATTAAGTGAAAACTAGAACTTAAGAAATATTACAAAGGAGTTAATGCACAAATTTATAATACACATTTTAGTGTTTATTTTTGTCCTTGATGGACCATTTATCATATATCAGATTTGTTTTCATCTTTCATTTTAAATGCTTATTAATGATTTAATGACCAATTGATTTTTCATTTATTTTTCAATTTATTATTATTATTTTTTTTTAGCATAAAATGCTGACATGGCATAAAGCATCCAAATACATAAATAAATGTTGTTGTTTATTTGCCAGGTGCTGTTGTTTAATTATTTGTCTCTTAACAGTACCGGCCGCCGATGAAGAAAGTGCGTAAATCTCTGGCTATGGATGTCATTGACTGCAGTGAGTCTGTTGCTGCACGAAAGCAGCAAATTAAACACATGGTCAAAACAAGTCAGAAGGTACAGAAACCGGACCGATGGTGTTGTTTGTCCAGTATCACAGAACAGATTTAAAGCGTGTTTTGTTTTGAAACTCCAGGCTCAAGTCGCGCGGTCGCTCCATCTTGTGACCTCTTGTGATGTGAAAAAGGAAGAGAATGTGTTGGATCAAGGATTTATTCTTGACCCGAATGAGAGCGGGCTGCCCACTAAACCTGTGGCTCCCACACTGCAACAGGGTCCTCCATTACCTGTAAGTGCTGTTAGATCAGACAACCACACGTTTACAAAACATCATTTATCACGCTTACAGATTATATGCAGTCATAATAGATTATCACAACACATCAGCAAGTATGTTTAGTTTTTTCCTCAGTTCATAACTGTTAAGTGTTATATTATGCAAAACACTGATGACAGACATTGGTCAATTGGATGCTCTGCAGTGAATGGGTGCCGTCAGAATGAGAGTCCAAACGGCTGATAAAAACATCACAATAATCCACACCACTCCAGTCCATCAGTAAATGTCTTGAGAAGCTAAAAGCTGCGTGTTTGTAAGAAACAATCCAGTCTTAAAATGTTTTAAGTTCAAAATGAATTTTACAAAAGAAAACAGCAGATGTGGGTGGATTTAGATTTTGGATTGTGGGTGGATTTTGGGTGAAAATGTCCATTAAAAAAAAAAGTTGCCTAATTTTTTTTTCTGATAGATGTCTCCGGCCTGGGAAACAGTTGTCTGTGGACGGACGAAAGACCAGCTGATCATGACAGAGAAAGCAAGGCGGTACCTTCGCTCTTTAAAATCTCATACCCCAAACCGAGCGCTCATACTTTCCTGATCTCTCGCAGAGTCCCAGTGCAGCTTCTGGATATTTTTCTACAAAGTATAATGTGTAAAATTTGTGTTGATTTAAAAAAAAAAAAAATGTAAATGTCATGTAGAATATGAAACCAATTACTGTTCCAGAATCGACACTTTACTGCTGATAATGCTCTTGTCCTGTTTTCTGTGGCATATTAGCACATTCAGAATACCATCGGCCTTCATTTAACCCTGTATAATAAGTGTGTTGCTATTTTGTTTTATTTATGTATTGTCAACCTGTTTTTGATGTGGCAGCAAATATAAAAGGGCAAACATGTCAAGCTGAGTAAACGATCAGGAATCTCTGTATGGTTTTCTATTCTGTTCTGCATATCTGTAAGGATAACTAGACTCGGCTCATGTGATGTACTGGCTGTATATACAGTCTGTGTATTAAAAAAAGAAATAGGTTGACATTTTCCCTGGCTTGAAGTTGATCAAAATGTTACACATCTTGAAGTTTTGTAAAATAACGTTAAGGACCTCAGCCTAAGGCTTTAATTCAGTGTGCATAGAAACTTTTTTTAAAAAAAATTAAGAAAAAAGTAGGCTATTGTATGCTTCAAAAGAAAAATAAAACAGCCGTTGACTGTCTTGATGGTAACATTTAGACCATGTATTTCTGTGTAACCTAGTGCATTTAAAAATGATCTTTAAATTTCAGGAGAATTGAAAAAGTTAATTACCTTGTCCTTTGGTAAAAGCTGTATGTTACTCATGTAAAGTTGAGATGGATGTAAGGTGCTGTTTTATCTGGTTGTGTTCAGAATTGATGACAGTATTGAGCTAAATCAGATGTAAATAACTGAGCTTGTAACACTGCAGTAGTTGTAGCGTTTAAATAGAGGCCAAGTTTTAGTTGTTTTATGTGGGGTTGTGTTGGATGAGTTTTTCCCAAGGAACATAAATGGACTTACCAAACGGTCAGATGTGCTCTTTTTCTATACCGTGAACGGATGCATGATGTCCCAGAATAGACTTATTGCTTTTGTTGGTTAAATAGAAATAGCATGTTACAGAAAGGTGTTTAACTGTGTAACTGCTGCACATGGAGAAATCGCAGAAGCCAGTGTTTCTCAGGATGATTTTAGCCAAAGTCTCTTTCATGTGCAGTCAGTTGACTGGACGGCCATCTTCCTGGACTTTACTTGAGCTGCTGTTTTAACTTCTCCCATTCATTGTGATGCAGGTTATCTCTTGGCTACATAGTGTCTGTGAATCAGTTGCTCGGTCTGTCTGGATCTACTGAATTGCATGACTTTTTTCATCTAGTGAAATGTGTTGGCTACCTTTGACTTGTATGGACATTTACAAAAAGGCATTTATGAAAATATCTTCCTTTATGTTCCACAGATAAAAGAAAAATGTACAGGTTTGGAATCATCACTTACAAACACATATTTCTGTCGTGCAATCAAAATAAGTTTGTCAATATATGCCACAAGTGCTGTAATTGTGTGAGCTCTTTGAAAGAATACGGCATACAAATCAAACACGCATACTGAAAATGACTTAAGTCGATGTTCGTAACATTCTGAGATTGTTTTCTTTGCACTGCTTCACTTTGTATATTTTAAGACCTCGATGCAGTCGGCTAAGCCTGAAACATGATTGCATTGTGCTCATACTGTAAAGCCATTATATAGGTTTTCAGCTAGGGAATCTCATCTTTGTTATATTATGCTGCACATTTAAAATGTATAATGCCTTCTTGCATTTTCTTACGTAATTGTAAGCTGTAGGTGAAGTACCTGCCTCTCTTTAAATAAGCATTTGAGCAAAGGATTGAGTAATGGAAAATCAGTTCTGCTCAACAAAACAAGGTCTCTAACAGCAGTGCTTCTAGTCTGATCCAGCAGTTCTGCCTGTAGTTCATTTCTCGAGAAAAGCTCCTGTTTCACTGAAAGACTAAATAAAATGAGTCCGAATGGGAGAGAGTCTAAACTCGCACCATTCAGTTATTGCTGGGTGTTACGTAATCTGATAACAGCAGTGTAACTGTCCAAAGGTCAGTATACTCAGTTCCTCTAGTCAGAAGTGTGTTAGCACAAATAGGTTTGTTTTCAGTGTTCACGGTCATTCATCTCTCAAACCATCTTTATTTGAGTCCTCCCTCTGTCACATTACAGCAGAGGGAGCTCATGAACTGGAGAGTCAGATTTAATCACTATTGTCTCAGTAAGACTTACTGAAGATTTGTCAGGGAGACCGTCCCTGTCAGTCAAACAACTTACAAAAAACACTATAAATTACACCTACAATTACAAGAAAAATATAAATAATTGCACATCTCTGTCAGTCACAGCTGACATCAAATAAGTGATGCAAATCAATCTGCGTATAACCTGATGTGGGGTTGCAAACTCTCACTCATTTGCCATACACTACCCAACTAAACCTCACGCCAAATAACAAGAAAATGCAAAATAGATGCAATAATTTAGATTAAAATATGCATTTTCATGCATCATAATTTCCATAACAGTAACTGTAAAGGGATCTTAAAGAGTTATTTACATTAGGCCCTAAATAATCCAATTCTTGTGAAGAGATAAATATATGAGATGCTTTATGATAAACAGATTTAATTTAGGCTTTCATTTCCATCTCAACAATGAACAACACATACACGATCAAATATGGAAAATGCTGAAGCTCAAAGCTTTGGGTGATGCACAAGAACCAATGAGGTTTTGTTCACAAGCTTCTGTGTTTACCAGGTGTGATGTTCTTCACAATAATACTAAACATCACAATAAGTGAAAGGTTGTGTTTGTAAGAAACAAATTCATCATTAAGGTATTTTAACTTCTAGCTCTGGATAAAAAACCCAATCTTTCATGGAGTTCATAAACCCAATCTTTCATGTTTGTCCAGTCTATAGTCCAGTGCTCATGTGCCTGAAGCTACAGTATACTCCACCTAGGGTGAATTGCCCTAATGTGGGACATTTTTTGCATTTCGGATTTCTGTGACATATTGCGATGTGTAGCCAAAACATTAAATCCACACCCAATACCATTTTAAAAACCTCAGGATGTGTCCTAATCATATCCAAAGGGGAAATTCAGATAACACATTCATAAAAGAAATGATAGACATATTAGTGCTCTAAGTGCAAGTTGTCTGAGAAAATCTGCAGTTTCCTAATGTGGGACAGTTGTGTTCCTAAAGTGGGACACTCAGAAATTGTATTAAAATATAAAATACATAGTTTATACATACAAAGTTATGCTGTTTTTTGATGGACAAACATTTCATAAGCACATTAGGCCAAAAAGTATAAGGATTGTTTTGTTTTAAATTAATTTATACTCCTTAATATCAAATTTGTCAAAACTGACACTGTCACTGACATTTGGGTGGTCTTTATACAAGGTGCTTCCTGTGTGATGATTGCTCCACCTTCATATATGACTGGACATTTTAGAGGTTATGTGATTTTGATCACATGACACCACAGCTTTGCTAACCCATAGTTTCACTGGCATGCATGTATTTATGGGGGAGCTACAAACACTAGACCTTAAGTGTCCCACATTAGGCAGTGTCCCACTTTAGGGCAATTCACCCTATATAGGCTACAGATTATTGTCTATATTAATCAGCCTGGTCTTGGTTTGTGTAGGCTATCATATTTATTAGTATAAAAGGTGGTTTGGGGGTCTTTGAGACATCCATGAGCACGTCCCTGTACAAATATTACACACAGATTCACACCCTCCTCTCTTTAAAACAAAAACTGTTTTTTTAAACGTGTTGTTTTGCTGCCTCATGAACTTTCATTTTCGTTTCTTTCAACAGCCGTCTGATCGAGCTGAAGACTGACTCTAGTTTCACTCAGCTCTCGGTCCTCGGTAGGTACAAGATTAAGACACAGTTTTGTACTCTGGTGTGTCAGTAATATTGTCGACAGTATTATCTGGAACTAATATTCTCGAAATGCACAGGTAATGTAATAATGTTATTGTCCTTTACTTTGACCATCAACAATCATCGACGTCTGCGGTCTAAAGAAGAAACTACATGCATAGTGTGTGAAGACAGAAAACAAAACGCAACTAATTTAAATTATATATTTTTTCTTCACATAACTGTACACACTTTATGAAATGAAAATGAAACTAAATGAGTTTTACTGTTATTGATATTAACAAAGCGACCGTTGACAACAAACGCGGGGTGCAATTCACCGACATTATCTTATACATTTTAGCAGTAGTAACAAATTAATTAGGCCTACATTTTTTTTTAAAACAACACTCGTTCCGATATTTACTTAAAGCTAAAATTGTCTTTCAGCTGCCGTTTGGAGGAACAGACAGTCAAAGCAATGGACATTAATGAATATGTGAGTTAGTAGACCATTTATAAATCTCTCTCTCCCTCTCTCTCTCTCTCTCTCTCACACACACACACACACACACACACACACACACACACACACACACACACACACACACACAGAGGCACACACACACACACACAACACACACACACACACACACACTCGCGCGCACATATACACACACACACACACACACACACACACACACACACACACACACATACACACATATTGATCAGCTACTCACAATCTTGTAAATCAGTGGGGTAAATCATTTATCAGTTAAATAATTTTCAATTTATTTATTTATATTTATTATTATCATTTTGCTTAATGTTGATACAAAAGGTCAGATTACTTACATGGATGTGTGCAGAAGCTGCTCTTTGCTTCTCAATCATGCTGGATAACATGGATCAGCTTGTAGACTCCATGCTTTCTGTTACAGTCACAAACTCTTGACAGCTACAGCCCTCCTAATACAACTTCAAACAAGTACAGTTTATTAAAATATGACTGTGATACACTGATAATGATAACAAAACAATATATACCATAGTAATAGACATGGTCAATTTTTCCTGACATCTGTACTACAATTAAGTGTTTAAAAAAGTAAATATTCAAAAACTATTGTATAACTTTCTTAATCAACTAACCCTTAAATACATACCTCAGGTCTTTAGTGACCCGGGACACCATTCACTACCCTCTCCCTCCTTCTTTCTTTTAAAGTTCATTCAGACAACAACTTTCTAAGTATTACTCAATCTATTCATTATAAACAATATTACAAGAAAAACATAATAAAATATCAAAGAATGCCTGTTTTCTGATTACATTTTTGTAAAAAGTGTATAGGGACGCTAGACCCGAGGTATGTAAATGTGTAAGTATATTTTTCCTGCACAACTATATTTACAAATCTGATGACTCAATATGTGCAATTCATATTTATTCCTCGAGGATCAAACTGTTTGATACACAATGATGACGTGATGTTTGACATAATTACCGCAGTCATAAAACAAAAGAATATCATCAGCAAAAACTGAACTGGTTTGAATGGCTACTGCAGAGCAATTAGCTACTGTATGCAATGAAATATAAATGTCACTGTCATTTGATGCTGGATGTGGTGAATAACCTGCCAGTGATCAAAATATTGATTTTGAAGTCATTGAAAATTATAGTTTTCAGAATATGTTTGATGATGACAGCGATGGTAAAATCATCTGCTCAAATTGAACCCTTCTAAGTTTCAAAAGGTAACGAAATATGCTTTATTTTAATCTATAATATCAAGAGAGATTTTTGCTATTGCAGCCATTAGAGATCCATCCGTGCTGGATATATTGGTCCAGGTCGCTAAAGACCCGAATATGTAATAATGATTGGTGAAACATTCATGCATTTAAGGGTTAAGTCTTCTCACTCTTTTATAAAATGCCAATGCTTTGTTTTTATGACTTAAAGGGATAGTTCACCCAAAAATGAAAATTCTGTCATCATTTACTCACTCTCAAGTAGTTCCAAACCTGTATGAATGTGTTTGTTCTGCTGAACACAAAGGAATTTTTGGGTGAACTATCCCTTTAATGCAAATCCTGCACCGTAAATATGCCCTTTGGTTGGATGAGCGCTCAAGATAAATATCATAAACTAGGTAATTTTCCTGAAGTCACATGCTACTATGACCATAAGTTCAATAATATACAAAGGCATAAACAGAACAGTTAACAAAATATAGCTGCAAACAGTGATGACGGGCCCAAGCCCCGGTGGTTTGTGGGCACATGCGTTCAGTCATCTGGTATTCTGGTTATTGGGGTTACAGCAATGAAAGGGTTACTCTGGAACATCACGAATGTGATACACACAGAGATAAAGATATATAAAACTTATAATGATCTAACTAATGGAAACTCAGAGAAAAGGGATTAGGCTTTAAAGATTTCGTATCCTATGACTCCATCTAGTGAAGAAGAACATTATAATCCCCTTTATAAAACCCTTATATTGTACACTTTCCATAAAATAAAATGTAATTAAAAAGGCCACGATTAAGGTGTTACATGAAGACTTTTCACTTCGATTGATCCATCAATTCAATTACCAACAGATTATTTGGGTGCGTGTAAACATAGCCAGTGACTCATTCACCATTTGATAGTAAACTCTTTAAAATGCATCATGTCTTTTTCCTTCAGCACGTCTGTCTCTCTCTCTTCTTTTAGCTCCCATTAAATAGTAACATATTGAGAATAGTTGTTGATTTGTGGCAATCAATTAAAAACATATTACTCTATGGCTAGTCTTGTATTGTTATTAAAATAGGAAACATTGTCATTTTAGCTTCCTTTTTTTCAGTTGCTTGGATTATTTACTTTATTTGATGTGCAAAACATTCAACAGCGTTTAGGCATGCTATTTGTTTAGGAATAAAATGGGTAAATGTGGTAAGTGAGTTTTGTTTTTACTCGCTCTAAACCTCATCCACAGTATATAGTTGACCGTATCTATTGTTTGTGCCACATGAGTAAAACAATAGAAAAAATAGGCTGCAGTCTGTTGTATTTACAGTACTACGGTACATACAAAGTATGAGGGTCTACAGGAATGTCTTATCCAGATATATTTAGTTGAAATATATAAATAGTGTTGTAATTTTTTAATGTATAATTGTAATAATTTTTTAAACATTGTCTCATGTTTTTGTTTTTTTTGAATGCCAGGATTTATATACAGCAGGCGCTGAGGGTCAAGACGCTGGATCATCTCTGGATTACATGATGCATCTAAACATGACCATGAATCAGCCACACTTACAGCTAGAGGAGGTATTGACTAAACACTAGAGCTTGAGCAATAGATTTTCTGAGCACCATTATCATACCAGAATATCACTAATTTCATACTCATGATTAAATGCCAAAGTATATTGTGCAAATGAAAATTGATACACGCATTTTTAATAATTATCAAACAAGCAATTTGCTGGTCAATTGAAACTTTTTCACATTTTTGCTCCCAGTCTTTATGTCTGGTCTTTATCTGGTAATCATACCATTCACATCAGTTTAGTGTTCAATCTCACCAGATCATTCTCTCCCTCAGTATTGTAAGAGCTCTTTTTCTTTATTACTGCAGCCATTTGTGAATTTGCAAATACAAATTACAATTAACAAATGAAATGCTCTAATAATACCATCAATATCAAATATGGAAAGTCAGCATTCATAACTGTTTTTCCTATAACAGGACATTTACACAGCTGGTGATGAAACGCCACAACCCTCAGCACCACTGGATATAGCTAAGTTTAAAATCAAAGTGGACTGGACAGAACCATTTCCAGAGAGATGGAGAGCAAGATTACAGATAGCACTTCAGAGCTGGTTATCCAGACTGGAAGGAAAATCATCTGTCCACAGCGTTAAAATCATGGAAGATCCGTCATGTGCAGAGGTGCAGATAACACCATCAACAGGTGAGAGAATATCATATATACAATACAGTTTCAATTTAAATCTCATGTATGCTAGTATCTGAAATAGCTCAAATACATACAATATTTGACCATATTACAGTTTTTGACTCATAACGTCTCGGTTACGTACGTAACCCTCGTTCCCTGATGGAGGGAACGGAGACGTTATGTCGTGACGACATAGGGGATTTACTTGGAAGCCCCAATCATCTCTGACTAGAGAAAACGACAATGAATATTGGCTAGTGGAATTTGCATACCTGAGCCACTCCCCGTGCACACGGGTATAAATAGGCGACAGGTGCATCCACTGATCAGGTTTTACGCTGAGGAGCCAAGAACGTGTCCCTGACACCCAGCGATGGTTCAAGATTGTGGCATGGGGACATAACGTCTCCGTTCCCTCCATCAGGGAACGAGGGTTACGTACGTAACCGAGACGTTCCCTATCTGTCGGTCACTACGAGTTATGTCGTGACGACATAGGGGTCCTATGGAAAGCGCCACAACCTGAACCCCATCACGACCTTGTGGCATGCAGATGCTGACAACCGAGCGTGTGACAGACAAATGCCATGCAAAGGTCGCAACCTTCCCGTCGCCCCAGCGCAAATTCGCTAACCTTGGTGCCCGCAGGGACCACTGAGTACATCGCTGCTGGAGATAGCCAAGCCGCTGTTCCTTACCCCAGAGTCGGAAGGGATTTCGACCTTCAATGAAAGATGCTTCACGTCTTTCCTGTTTGTTGTTACAGCTTGGCAGTAACGACGGGGAAGCGAGCCTTCCGGAGAAGGGCGCTACGGAGGCCACATCCTGCCCGAAGGGAGGTACCATGTGGAGACACTGATATGGACTGACCCAGGCCTGGGGCAGTACTACATACGACTGGACCCTGGGGCAGATCCTACCTAGGAGTAGGGAGGAGGGCTGCCAGCAGGGCCTGACAGAGAGCTCTGTCAAAGGGAAGACACGGGTTTACCGTGAGGGAAACCTTACCGTGGAAGAATACACGTATGGGATTACCCGAGGGGAATCAAAGCCATACGGACACCTAGCCGAGTACAGGGGCTGACCGGAGACCCGGGCGAGCTAGCACAAGTACTGGGCCTGGCGTCAGACTGCTCCGCCCAGTCTGACTGCCGGGGGTGCTGGAGGAACTCCACCAGGGTTCGCCGTCCGGGGAACTGAACTGGAGGAGAAAACAGGCGCTCGTATCCCCGGGTGAGGGGGAATGGCGCAGCAAGCGTGACACCAGCCAGTTCTTCCCGCCACTTACCTGTTACCCAACACACGGGAAGAAACTGGCTCAACGCAGAGACTGTAGAATCTCACGAAGGTGTTCGGTGTCGCCCAGCCCGCAGCTCTACAGATGTCTACCAGAGAGGCGCCGTGCGCCAACGCATAGGAGGAGGCAACACTCCGTGTGGAGTGAGCCCTCACCCCTATGGGGCACGGCTCGCCTTGGGCTTGGTACGCCAAGGCGATGGCATCCACTATCCAGTGGGCCAACCTCTGCTTGGAGACAGCCTTCCCTTTCTGCTGACCTCCGTAACAGACAAAGAGCTGCTCGGAGCTTCTGAAGCTCCGGGTGCGTTCCACGTATATGCGTAAAGCTCTTACGGGACACAGCAATGCCAAGGCTGGGTCTGCCTCCTCCGAGGGCAGTGCTTGCAGGTTCACCACCTGATCGCGGAAGGGCGTGGTGGGAACCTTGGGCACGTATCCAGGCCGGGGTCTCAGGACAACGTGAGAGTAGTCCGGCCCAAACACAAGGCACTCTTCGCTCACCGAAAATGCTTGGAGGTCCCTGACCCTCTTGATGGAAGTGAGCGCGGTCAGGAGCGCTGTCTTAGCCGACAGGTATCCGCTACTTACCTGTTCTCTTAGCTCGACTGAGTCCAGCGGCTCACAGGGACCCCTCTGAAGTCCAGCCAGGACGATAGAGAGGTCCCAGGAGGGCCTCAGGGGTAGCCTAGGGGAATTCAACCTCCTGGCACCCCTCAGGAACCTCATGATGAGATCATGCTTTCCCAGGGACCGGCCGTCCACTGCATCGTGATGGGCCGCGATAGCGGCCACATACACTTTCAAGGTGGAGGGTGACAGCCTACGCTCCAACCTTTCTTGCAGGAAAGAAAGCACTACTCCAATCGTGCATCTTCGGGGGTCTTCTCGGCGAGAAGAACACCAGTTCACGAACAGACTCCACTTCAGTACATAGGCTTGCCTTGTAGAAGGAGCTCCAGCCTGAGTGATGGTCTCTACCACCGCCTGTGGGAGACCACTCAAGTCTGCCGCGTCCCATCCAGGAGCCACACATGGAGGTTCCCGGGTCTGGACGCGGGTGCCAATGGTGCCGAGCCCCTGAGAGAGGAAGTCCTTCCTCAGAGGAATGGGCCAGGGAGGGGCTGTCGCGAGGAGAATGAGTTCGGGAAACCAGGTCCGGGTGGGCCAGAACGGCGCGACCAGCAGGACCTGCTCCTCGTCCTCCCTGACTTGCCCAGTGTCTGTGCGAGCAGGCTCACTGGGGGAAATGCATACTTGATGCATACCCGAGGCCAGCTGTGTGCCAGTGCGTCCGTGCCGAGGGTGCCCTCGGTCAGGGAGAAATACAGCTGGCAGTGGGAGGACTCGTGGGAAGCAAACAGGTCTACCTGAGCTTCCCCGAATCGACTCCAGATCAGCCGGATCATCTCGGGATGGAGTCGCCATTCTCCGGGGAAGTGAGCTGTCGTGAGAGCGCGTCGGCCGCACGATTGAGCTCCCCCGGAACGTGGAAAGCGCGCAGCGATTTGAGCCGCGTGTGACTCCAGAGGAGGAGATGGCGGGCGAGCTGTGACATGCGGCGTGATCGTATACCCCTCCATCCGGTTGATATACGACACAGCTGCAGTGTTGTCAGTACGGACCAACACATGCTTGCTTAACAGCAGTGGCCGAAACTGCCGCAAGGCTAGATGCACTGCCAGCAGCTCTAGGCAGTTGATGTGCCAAAGCAGTCGGGGCCCGTCCCGAGCCCCGAGGCTGCCTGCCCGTTGCATGTAGCGCCCCAGCCCGTGCTGGAGGCATCTGTTGTGACAACAATATGCCGAGACACTTGTTCTAAGGGCACCCCGGCCCGTAGAAAGGCAAGGTCTGTCCAGGGGCTGAAGGAGCGGCGACACTCCTGTGTGATGTTCACCCGAAGTGCACCGCGGCGCCATGCCCACCTCGGGACTCGGGAGTGCAACCAGTGCTGAAGTGGTCTCATATGAAGCAATCCGAGCGGCATGACTGCAGCTACGGATGCCATATGCCCCAGGAGCCTCTGAAACAGTTTCAGCGGAGCCACAGTCCTGCCTCTGAAGGAACTCAGGCAGTTCAGCACTGATTGGGCGCGCTCTTCCGTGAGGCGCGCCTTCATACTCACCGAGTCTACTCCACACCAAGAAAAGAGATTCTCTGCGCAGGGGAGAGCTTGCTCTTTTCCCAGTTGACCCGAAGCCCCAACTGGCTGAGGTGCCGAAGCACCAGGTCCCTGTGATCGCACAACTGTTCTCGTGTGCGGGCCATGCTCGAGACAGTTGAGGATCCTGATGCCCACTTCCCGTAACGGGGCAAGGGCACCCTCCGCGATCTTCGTGAAGACACGGGCGGACAGGGAGAGCCTGAAGGGGAGGACCCTGTACTGCCATGCCCGACCCCCGGACGCAAACCGCAGGAATGGTTTGTGTCGCGGAAGGATCGAAACATGAAAGTAAGCATCCTTCAGGTCGATCGCTGCAAACCAATCCCGGGGCTGTATGCATTTGATCATGCGCCTGTGCGTCAACATCTTAAACGGAGCCCGTGCAGGGCCCGGTTCAGGAGTCGCAATCCAGGATTGGTCGAAGGCCACCGTCTTCCTTGGGTACGATGAAATAAGGGCTGTAAACCCCCTGCCTCATCTCGGCTGGAGGGACCGGCTCGATTGCATCCTTGCCAGGAGGACAGCAATCTCCTCGCGCAAGACAGGAGCATTCCGAGCTGCCACCGCAGTCTCGAGAGCGCCGCTGAACTTGGGAGGTCGCCTGGTGAACTGAATCGCGTAGCCGAGTCGAATTGTGCGCGTGAGCCAACGAGACGGGCTGGGCAGCGCAAGCCACGCCTCCAGACGCCGTGCAAGTGGCTGCAACGGCACAATCGACATACCCGCAGTGGTGCAGCGAATGGGAGTAAGGCTGGATGGTACAGAAGGCCCTGCGTTCTGACTCATCCTCGCAGAACTCCCTGAGTCCCTGTAGGGACTGGCTAGAGGTGCGTGGGGAAGCACTGCGTCCCCGAACCGCACTCTCTTGGCCGCTGGCAAAATGGGTCGCGGGTGAGAGTGAGGAGGCAACGCGTCGCACACTGTCGACCCGTGGACCTAAAAACTCGGAGGAAAGGGAATAGCTCTTACTTGATAATGTGGGTACCGCTGGCCCTTGAGCCAGCGGCGGAACAGAATGAATGTTTCTCCCCCTGCCCTCCTTCGGGGGAAGGAGTGGCGCTGTCCTCGCCATCTCCTGAGATCAAGCAGGCTCCCACATCTCCGGGTTGCCTGTGTCAGGGCCGCTTTATCGCCTCTCTGGACGACATAGGGGCCAGCTGGAACACAGGGGGCGCCGCACTCCTGCGAGAGGCTCGACGCGCCGGCTTACGATTCAGCATGGGGCGGAGCCGTTACTTACCTGTTCCCTAACTCTGGAGGGCACAGGAGGGCGCCCACGGCGACAAGCAGACTGGGTCTTGCTCTGCGGCGGAGCGGTGCATCACGCCGGGGCAAGATGTGTTGCCTCGGTCTGCTTCTGTACTGCCGAGGACTGCTGGGCACAGTCCTCGACAGTGTCGCCGAACAGTCAAGCCTGGGAGACGAGAGCGTCGAGAAAGCTCACTTTGTCGACATCGCTCCTCTCAGCAAGGCAGAGCCATAGATGGCGCTCTTGGACCACACCTGTGGACATCGCCTTCCCGAGGGACTGCGCTGCGACTTTCCCCGCCCATAGAGCGAGGCCAGTCGCTGAGCGCAGTTCCTGCTTCAACCTCGGGTTGGTACTATCCTCGTGCATTTAATGCCTTGGCTTGGTGTGCACGCAGGATAGCCTTGGCATGCAGCGCAGAGGCAGCTTGGCCCGCAGCACTGTAAGCTTTGGCCGCGAGTGCGGCCGTAGCTTACAGGCTTTGGAGGGAGACGAGGACAATTCCTCCAAGTTGCGGCGTTTTGCAGGCACAAGTGCACTGCAACCGCGCTCTCCACCTGGGGAATGTCGACGTACCCCGTAGCCGCCCTGCCATCGAGGGTAGCGAGGATGGAGGAGGCAGACGAGCCGCTTCTGGCCGTAAAAAGGGGCCGTCCACCACTTCATCAGCTCCTCGTGCACTTCCGGAAAGAAAGGAACCGGGGCAGGGCGTGGTCGCGAGCCACGGCCCGTGCCGAGGAGCCAATCATCTCACCGCGAGGGCTCAGGACTAGGAGGTGTGCACGCCTCCAGCCCCGATCTCGCGGCGGCCCGGGAAAGCACGGCTGTCAACTCTGGGTCTGATTCGGCGGCGGCCGCGACACCCGAGGGGTGCAGCTTCGCCGAATCTTCATCCTCAGAGGACGATTGCCCATCCACCGATGCCGCGATCGACATCTGATCCTCTATCAGCGCGCCAAATGAAATGCTGGGCACGCCGTGAGACGGCACAGCAGAATCACCGGGGAGCCGCACAGAACAGCTGCTGCGGGAGGAGTGAAAGGTCCGTGGGGACTGACCCGGCGGAAAGCTCTCACTGTAACCTCAGATCGCCCAGAGCACTAGCCGATGGTTCTCTGCTCGTGGCAGAGAAGCCAGCGCGGGTAGTGACAGAGGGAGCCTCTCCCATCCCCGAGAGGAGAGAGAGGCGCGATCGCAGCGCTGCCATGGTTACACGCTCAGAACGAACGCATAAACCATCCACGAACGCAGCTTCAGCGCGCTGGATGCCCAGACACTGAAGACAACGATCGTGGCTGTCGATGGAGGATAGGAAACGACCGCAACCAAGAGGACACGGCCGGAACAGCGTCTTTAAAAAGACGTGAATCGGCCGTGCTTTTTGCTCTTTTAGGAAATCTGCTCTTTTAGTTGAAGTGCCCAGGGGAATCGCTGCAGACAGGGACACCGCTGTTCGCACCGTGACGCCAACCAGAACAGCTTCCAGACAGATGAATGGCTTTGTGGAGATCAACACGTTCATCCACTTGGCTCCGAAGCAAAAATCTGATCAGTGGATGCACCTGTCGCCTATTTATACCCGTGTGCACGGGGAGTGGCTCAGGTATGCAAATTCCACTAGCCAATATTCATTGGTGTTTTCTCTAGTCAGAGATGATTGGGGCTTCCAAGTAAATCCCCTATGTCGTCACGACATAACTCGTAGTGACCGACAGATAGGGAACTGACTATACAACAGATAACTGAATTAGCCAATCAAATCACTGCGCTAAGAAGTCCATAAAGCTTTAATGAACTGTTGCACACATACAAACCTCCTTTTCTGACAAATTACTTTAATTATGGTATAAATTCAATTCAATTCAAGTTTATTTGTATAGCGCTTTTTACGATACAATCATTGCAAAGCGCTTTACAGGAAATTAAGTTTCTACAATATATTTATACATTGTATAAACTTAATATATTAACTTATGGGAAAATTAGTTAATTCTGCATGTTGTTGGGGATCAGAGGTTGGCATCCTCTGAGGTCCTAAATGTGTTGTTATGGCTCGTGTAAAATTAATACTAGGTTTCCAGAGTGGTTAGTTAATGGACTTTCATATATTCTGTTCCCAGAATCAGCCAGTGATCCAAGAAAAATGCAAGCTTTGAATCAGAGTTGTTGATCTTTATGACATTGACCTTTGTTGATTTTACACATCTGTAACTGAATGTTTTTTTTTTCAATTAAATAAAAAGACTGCATGAATAAATTCTGTGAGTTTAGGCAGTTTTGTGTGAGTTTCATTAACTTTGTTATAAGTTCAATTAATTAATTCGAATGTTTTTCGGTTGTGGTTGTCAGTGCTGGAAAGACACACACACACACACACACACACACACACACACGTTGGTTTTTGTGGTTTATGGGGACTCTCCATAGGCGTAATGGTTTTTATACTGAACAAACTGTGTGTGCTATTGCCCTACACCAACCCTACACCTAAACTTAGCCCTCACAGGAGACTGTGTGCATTTTTAGATTTTCAAAAAAACACCATTTAGTATGTTTTTTAAGCCTTTTGAATTACGGGGACATAGCCAGTGTCCTCATAAACCACCTTCAAATTATAATATTTCTGTCATACCCATGTCATTATACAAATTTGTGTCCTCATAAACCACATAAACCCGCACACACACACACACACACACACACACACACACACACTCGCATATGTGGTTTACGGGGATTCTCCATAGGTGTAATGTTTTTTACTGTACAACCTATATTTTCTATCCCCTTACCTTAACCTACACCTCACACAAAACTACAGGCAATTTTTCAATTTCAGAACACACAGTGTTAGACACACTCCGCTTCTGTATTTAAAAAATAAAAATCAAATAAAATGTTACAGTTGCCTATGTTATTGTTTTAAGTCTGTGTACTAAATGTACTCTTATTTTTTCCCTGTAGCTCTAAAGATTTTAAAATATCACAGAACTGCATCTCTTAAGTTTAAAGATTATAAGGATGGTAAAGTTAAAGAAGATAAGGAAGTGACTGCTCAGATTTATCTGGATGAAGCACATTCTGTGACTGTACCACAAAAGTCCCTGAAGGAGAACAGAGCTCCATCATCAAAGGTATCATGCTTACTTAATCTAGAATTATAGCAAAGGCACAATCATCTCATCAGTTTATTCATCATTTTTAAGCTTTCGATTCCTGAAAGCATATGCAGCTGATGGACCTACTACAATACACACTAGTAACTGTGGTTACACTTTATTTTGATAGTCCACTTTAGACATTTTACTAACTATAAGTAACTTTGCAACTACATCAACTAATTCTCATTCATTTTCAACTACATGTCTACTAACTCTCAGAGTAGACTGTTAGTTTAGGTTTAGGGTTAGTAGAATAAGTTGACATATACTTGCAAAGTTTCTCACAGTCAGTATATTGTTGTCACGCCCCTGGACTGTTTTGTTGTGTTTTTGCTCCCCATGTGCTCCCTGTGACCTAGTTTTTCCCTCGTGTTGATTGTTAATTTGATTCCAGGTGTGTCTCGTCTAAAAGCCCCAGTCCTTTCAGTTAGTGTTTGTCGGTTATTGAATGTCTTCCCTGCTGTTCCTGTTTCCATGTTGGATGAATAAAGCCTCTCGTTTTGTGAACTCCGTGTCTCCTCGTGCCTGACTCCCTGACTCCTGGTCAGTGTGACAGAATAACGACCCAAACTGTACCTCTGCGTTTACCCTCCGTTTTGTTTCCGTGTTTTACCCAGTGTTTTTTGTTTCCGTTGTGTGTTTCCTGATGGATCCCCTTCTCCGGCCCGAATTCCTCCTCCTCCTGCTGGAGCAGGAGGACCGATCTCTCGAGGACCATACTAGACTGTTCCTGTGTGTAGCTAACACCACCAGCTACCCGGACGACTACGATGCAAGCCTGAACACCGCAAGCAGAGCGCTGTCGTCCGAAGATGGTCCTCGAGAGGATTTCGCCGCCTTTGTGGAGTGGACTCTGGCGAGAAATGGATCGCCCCTCACTGTCTCCCCTGAAGATGATCTCGCCAGATCCACTCCAGAGCCCAGCCCACCATCTCCCCGGGTAAGGAGCACCAGCCCGAGCCCACCGGTGACGGAGAGCCATTTCCCGCCGCGATCTGCGAGCCAGCGCTAAGCCGAGCGACTGAGCGGATAATCGTCCCGGAAGTTGAGCCCAACCCGTCAGACCAGGTGCGAGAGCCGGCGACAGTGCCCATCAGGAGGGAGCAAGCCGTGGACGGTGTGAGCGCGGAGTGGAGCTCCGCCCCCTGCACCGCGGCTGAGGGTGAGCTGTTAATAGATCTGGGACTGCTAGACATGGAGCGGGTCTGATAGACTGGGATGCTGCTCTGGAGATCGAACTGCCCCCTCTCCTCTCTCCATCGTCCCCGCTGGTACCGTCCAGCCCTCCTTCGTCCTTGATTCCCTTGTCCAGCCCTGGGGGGCTTCAGATTCTCCAGTGCCCACTCCTCCAGAGCGCCTCCAGTGCCAGCTCCTCGAAAAAACCCAGTGGCTCCACCTCGGCTCCTAGCTCCCTCGCCTCCACCGTCACCCATCGATCCACCAGCTCCACCGGGCTCCCTCGTCACTCCGGCTGCCTTGGTCGGGTGTCAACCTGCCATTGCCTCAGGACTCCTCTCCTCTGGCTGTGCCTCGTCGCTCCATCCCACCGGCTCTGTTGGGCTCCTTCCTCCCTTCAGCTCCACCTGGGTCCTCAGTCCTCCGGCTCCGCCGCGGATCTCAGGAGCTCCGCCTTCGCCTTGGTCGCCAGAGCCCTGGGCTACCACCCTGGCCCCCCGGATCCTCGGCATCCCCCTGGCTCGTTGGCTCTCCGTCTCCGCCTCGGGCTCCTCCACCACCTGCTCCGCCACCGTTGGTCGGCCCCCTGGAGTCGGCGGCTATCACTCCTCCATGGCTCCTCCCTCCGTCGGCTCCACCGTGGGCCATCCACTAGCCAATATTCATTGGTGTTTTCTCTAGTCAGAGATGATTGGGGCTTCCAAGTAAATCCCCTATGTCGTCACGACATAACTCGTAGTGACCGACAGATAGGGAACTGACTATACAACAGATAACTGAATTAGCCAATCAAATCACTGCGCTAAGAAGTCCATAAAGCTTTAATGAACTGTTGCACACATACAAACCTCCTTTTCTGACAAATTACTTTAATTATGGTATAAATTCAATTCAATTCAAGTTTATTTGTATAGCGCTTTTTACGATACAATCATTGCAAAGCGCTTTACAGGAAATTAAGTTTCTACAATATATTTATACATTGTATAAACTTAATATATTAACTTATGGGAAAATTAGTTAATTCTGCATGTTGTTGGGGATCAGAGGTTGGCATCCTCTGAGGTCCTAAATGTGTTGTTATGGCTCGTGTAAAATTAATACTAGGTTTCCAGAGTGGTTAGTTAATGGACTTTCATATATTCTGTTCCCAGAATCAGCCAGTGATCCAAGAAAAATGCAAGCTTTGAATCAGAGTTGTTGATCTTTATGACATTGACCTTTGTTGATTTTACACATCTGTAACTGAATGTTTTTTTTTTCAATTAAATAAAAAGACTGCATGAATAAATTCTGTGAGTTTAGGCAGTTTTGTGTGAGTTTCATTAACTTTGTTATAAGTTCAATTAATTAATTTGAATGTTTTTCGGTTGTGGTTGTCAGTGCTGGAAAGACACACACACACACACACACACACACACACACACACACACGTTGGTTTTTGTGGTTTATGGGGACTCTCCATAGGCGTAATGGTTTTTATACTGAACAAACTGTGTGTGCTATTGCCCTACACCAACCCTACACCTAAACTTAGCCCTCACAGGAGACTGTGTGCATTTTTAGATTTTCAAAAAAACACCATTTAGTATGTTTTTTAAGCCTTTTGAATTACGGGGACATAGCCAGTGTCCTCATAAACCACCTTCAAATTATAATATTTCTGTCATACCCATGTCATTATACAAATTTGTGTCCTCATAAACCACATAAACCCGCACACACACACACACACACGACACACACACACACACACTCGCATATGTGGTTTACGGGGATTCTCCATAGGTGTAATGTTTTTTACTGTACAACCTATATTTTCTATCCCCTTACCTTAACCTACACCTCACACAAAACTACAGGCAATTTTTCAATTTCAGAACACACAGTGTTAGACACACTCCGCTTCTGTATTTAAAAAATAAAAATCAAATAAAATGTTACAGTTGCCTATGTTATTGTTTTAAGTCTGTGTACTAAATGTACTCTTATTTTTTCCCTGTAGCTCTAAAGATTTTAAAATATCACAGAACTGCATCTCTTAAGTTTAAAGATTATAAGGATGGTAAAGTTAAAGAAGATAAGGAAGTGACTGCTCAGATTTATCTGGATGAAGCACATTCTGTGACTGTACCACAAAAGTCCCTGAAGGAGAACAGAGCTCCATCATCAAAGGTATCATGCTTACTTAATCTAGAATTATAGCAAAGGCACAATCATCTCATCAGTTTATTCATCATTTTTAAGCTTTCGATTCCTGAAAGCATATGCAGCTGATGGACCTACTACAATACACACTAGTAACTGTGGTTACACTTTATTTTGATAGTCCACTTTAGACATTTTACTAACTATAAGTAACTTTGCAACTACATCAACTAATTCTCATTCATTTTCAACTACATGTCTACTAACTCTCAGAGTAGACTGTTAGTTTAGGTTTAGGGTTAGTAGAATAAGTTGACATATACTTGCAAAGTTTCTCACAGTCAGTATATTGTTGTCACGCCCCTGGACTGTTTTGTTGTGTTTTTGCTCCCCATGTGCTCCCTGTGACCTAGTTTTTCCCTCGTGTTGATTGTTAATTTGATTCCAGGTGTGTCTCGTCTAAAAGCCCCAGTCCTTTCAGTTAGTGTTTGTCGGTTATTGAATGTCTTCCCTGCTGTTCCTGTATTCCATGTTGGATGAATAAAGCCTCTCGTTTTGTGAACTCCGTGTCTCCTCGTGCCTGACTCCCTGACTCCTGGTCAGTGTGACAGAATAACCGACCCAAACTGTACCTCTGCGTTTACCCTCCGTTTTGTTTCCGTGTTTTACCCAGTGTTTTTTGTTTCCGTTGTGTGTTTCCTGATGGATCCCCTTCTCCGGCCTGAATTCCTCCTCCTCCTGCTGGAGCAGGAGGACCGATCTCTCGAGGACCATACTAGACTGTTCCTGTGTGTAGCTAACGCCACCAGCTACCCGGACGATGCGCTCTGCTCATTCTACGATGCAAGACTGAACACCGCAAGCAGAGCGCTGTCGTCCGAAGATGGTCCTCGAGAGGATTTCGCCGCCTTTGTGGAGTGGACTCTGGCGAGAAATGGATCGCCCCTCACTGTCTCCCCTGAAGATGATCTCGCCAGATCCACTCCAGAGCCCAGCCCACCATCTCCCCGCGGTAAGGAGCACCAGCCCGAGCCCACCGGTGACGGAGAGCCATTTCCCGCCGCGATCTGCGAGCCAGCGCTAAGCCGAGCGACTGAGCGGATAATCGTCCCGGAAGTTGAGCCCAACCCGTCAGACCAGGTGCGAGAGCCGGCGACAGTGCCCATCAGGAGGGAGCAAGCCGTGGACGGTGTGAGCGCGGAGTGGAGCTCCGCCCCCTGCACCGCGGCTGAGGGTGAGCTGTTAATAGATCTGGGACTGCTAGACATGGAGCGGGCTCTGATAGACTGGGATGCTGCTCTGGAGATCGAACTGCCCCCTCTCCTCTCTCCATCGTCCCCGCTGGTACCGTCCAGCCCTCCTTCGTCCTTGATTCCCTTGTCCAGCCCTGAGGGGGCTTCAGATTCTCCAGTGCCCACTCCTCCAGAGCGCCCTCCAGTGCCAGCTCCTCGAAAAAACCCAGTGGCTCCACCTCGGCTCCTAGCTCCCTCGCCTCCACCGTCACCCATCGATCCACCAGCTCCACCGGGCTCCCTCGTCACTCCGGCTCCGCCTTGGTCGGGTGTCAACCTGCCATTGCCTCAGGACTCCTCTCCTCTGGCTGTGCCTCGTCGCTCCATCCCACCGGCTCTGTTGGGCTCCTTCCTCCCTTCAGCTCCACCTGGGTCCTCAGTCGCTCCGGCTCCGCCGCGGATCTCAGGAGCTCCGCCTTCGCCTTGGTCGCCAGAGCCCTGGGCTACCACCCTGGCCCCCCGGATCCTCGGCATCCCCCTGGCTCGTTGGCTCTCCGTCTCCGCCTCGGGCTCCTCCACCACCTGCTCCGCCACCGTTGGTCGGCCCCCTGGAGTCGGCGGCTATCACTCCTCCATGGCTCCTCCCTCCGTCGGCTCCACCGTGGGCCATCATAATGGCTGTGGCCTGGGTCCTGCCAGGCTCCTCCTGCTCCGGATCCCTCCAGTCTCCTCCCTGGCTCCTCCCTCCTTCGTCACCTCCCTGGTCTCTGTCAGCCGGCCCCCTCCTGGGTGTCCGTGCTCCTCCTGAGCCGCCCCTCCCCTTTGGATGTTATTACGGTGCGAGGACACACCTTCCGGGAGGGGAGCGATATGTCACGCCCCTGGACTGTTTTGTTGTGTTTTTGCTCCCCATGTGCTCCCTGTGACCTAGTTTTTCCCTCGTGTTGATTGTTAATTTGATTCCAGGTGTGTCTCGTCTTCCTCCCCAATTATCCTGTCTTTAAAAGCCCCAGTCCTTTCAGTTAGTGTTTGTCGGTTATTGAATGTCTTCCCTGCTGTTCCTGTGTTCCATGTTGGATGAATAAAGCCTCTCGTTTTGTGAACTCCGTGTCTCCTCGTGCCTGACTCCCTGACTCCTGGTCAGTGTGACAATTGTATGTTGTGGACCCATCAAAATAAAGTGTTAGAAGATATTAAGCAGAGAATCTATTAATACTCTAATGACTGCTAGTTGACATGTAGATGCAAAGTTACTTATTAGTAGAATGTCTGAAGTGGACGATCAAAATAAAGTGTTACTGTAACTGTTAAGCTACTTCTGTTCAGACTCTTAGTACAGTAGTAGTAATAAACTCATATGACCTGTAGCAATAATTTGGTATTAATTCAGTTATCTTCATTTAGCTGTGGGTATAAAATTCTTAAATTAAATCCCATCATATGTTTTTAGGTGAACAGCACTAAACCGGTGACTTTAGCAGTATCAGAAGACACAAACTATAGTGAGGATGATGTTACAGCTAACAGAGCTTCAAAAGATGCTGAGATCACAAAAACATTTAAAATGACCCATGAGACCTCAGCTGGACTCCCTGTTCCCCTCCTTCAGTTCTGGTACATGCTTCACGCTTACAGAAAGGAGCTGGAGCTAATTGAGAAACAACATGGAGTCTTTATGGAGTCAGAAGTGTCAGTCTCATTCAAACCCACCCAGAGATCAAGCCCTGATTCTGTCTCCAAAGCCTCTGAGGACTTTCAGAAGCTTCTCACTGAATGTGTGGATAGTTTTAGCGAAACTTCCATGAATCATAATGACATGGATTCAGATATTGTGAAGGAGACCTTTCGTAACATCCAGTCAGAGAAGACAAAGATGATGTTCACCATGTCTGCCAGTGACTGCCGGGTCTTTGGACCGAAGAAATTTACAGACTTGATTAGAAGAGAGACAACAAGAGTGGAACAACAATTCAAAGACAAATCAAATGAAATGGATGTAGATATCGACATTTCTCCACAAAGCAGATCTTTACTGCACATGGACATAAAAGACCTTCAGACTCAACTTGAGATGGACAAGGTTTATTGGGATCTGATAAAACTTTCCTATGAGGAACAAATATCACAGCTTGAAAAAAAGTACAGTGTGTCATTTAATGAAGAAAAACTGAAGAAAAATGTAATTAAGGTTCAGGCTCGATCCAAAGTATTTCAGCATTTTAATCTTGAAAGTCATGCCCTCAGAGCTTTAACACATCTGTACCAGAAACTAGCCTCAGCCGCTGTCAGCTGTGAACTCAAAGACCCTAAACATGAAACTGATGTGGCATCACTAGTACAGAAACTTCAGCAGCAGCATTATTGTGTTGTTGCAGCAGATGTATTCAGTCCCTGGAAACTCGTTGGACTGCCAGAACATCTCGGTCCTGCCATTGCTTATATTGAGAAGAAACTTCAGAAGAATGTGTTTGATGACAAAATGAAGAAATTGATTGGATACTTGGATGATATCCCTCATGCAAGAGGAATCAAAAGGAATCAGACGCCTGATTATGGTCCAGGAGCAGTGGGTGGAGCAGGACGGGATGAGGGAGTGCATTTTAGATTGCGAGGTGAAACAGATACTGGTTTCAATGAAGAATTGAAAGATAATTCTAAACATGACAGTAAAGGTGCTCATGCTGAAGAGGAGATGTGCACTATTTGTATGGACAGCTTCACCAACAAGACAAAACTGAAATGTGGGCATGAATTCTGTCAGGAATGTATCAATATGTCAGTGAAGAGTCTGGGATCCATCTGTCCTGTGTGTAAGGAAGTGTTTGGGAAATTGGAGGGAAACCAACCGGAAGGAACAATGACTGTAAGAAAGAGCAGATCGAGTCTCCCTGGATATCCACAACGTGGCACTATTGAAATATACTACAACATACCAGATGGTATTCAAACGGTAAGAATATGTAAAATGTCATTTATTAATTTAATAATTGAAAAACAGAACTTTTAATTTTTATTGTATAACAGCAGAGTACATTAGATGAAAAGCCCATGTTGTAGTGCCTGTTCTAAAATTGTTCTTGTGAATTGATTTTTGCGATTAAGAAACAAATAAATAAATCAATAAATTTAGCTGCAGAAAAACAGCAAACATAATCAGGATATAAAAAAACTAATGATTCTAATTTATATTATTATTATTTGTCAGAATAATACAAAACTTGACTTTTGTGGCACTGATATGTAAAACACAGAGAATGTTTGGGTGGTACAATCCACAAAACAGCCCAATATAGAAAAAGCATACAGCAATGAAGGTGTTACACTCTAAAAATATAAAGAGTAAAGAACCCCCCCCCCCATCTCCCTCACGCACGCACGCACGCACGCACGCACGCACACACACACACACACACACACACACACACACACACACACACACAGTGACTGTAACAGCACATTTTTGCAAATTTTTGCAATGAAGGGGTTAAAGTCTACACACACACTGGTATTTCTATCATTATGGGTTCATTCCATAGGCGTAAGGGTTTTTGTACTGTACAAACTGTATTTTCTATCCACTTACCCTAAACCCTACCCTTAAAACTACCCCTTAAACAAAACTACAGCCTCAAAAAAACAGAGGGACATATGTGTCCTCCTAGTATTTTGTTTAGAGTTATTGTAATACATGAATTTTTTCATCCTTATTTTAGAAAAAGCATTCAAACCCAGGAAAGCCTTATGTGGGACACAATGTCGTGCATACTTGCCTGACAATCATGAAGGAAATGTAGTGCTTGCACTGCTGCAGAGGGCTTTTGATCAGAAACTGATCTTTACTGTCGGGATCTCTAGAACCTCTGGTTTAGATAATGTCGTCACCTGGAATGATATTCATCATAAGACCAGTACACACAGCGGGCCTCTAAAGTATGAGTTCATTTAAAATCTGCTTTTACTTATTTGGGTTCCATGTAAATTATCAGTGTACTTGAACTTTTCTGTTCTGTTACAGCTATGGTTATCCAGACCCTGACTACCTGAAGAGAGTGAAGGATGAGTTGAAAGCCAAAGGCATTGAATGAGGATTTGATTTATATGTTCTCAAATGCACATAAAAGCCTAATAATTACAAACAAACCATTTACTGCTTATTAAATGTAATCATATTTTTATATACAGTGACTTTCAGAAGTATTCAGACCCTTGACTAGTCATGTTTGAGAATGTATTCATAATACACACCTGGATGTCTAAATGATAGTTTGTTAGGATAGGGTAATATTTGGCTGAGATACAACTATTTGAAAATCTGGAATCTGAGGGTGCAAAAAAAATCAAATATTGAGAAAATCACCTTTAAAGTTGTTCAAATGAAGTTCTTAGCAATGCATATTACTAATCAAAAATTAAGTTTTGATATATTTACGGTACGAAATTTACAAAATATCTTCATGGAACATGATGTTTACTTAATATCCTAATGATTTTTGGCAATATAAAAAAAATAAATAAAGAATATCTCTTCTAAATAAAAGAAGATAATTTTGACCCATAATGTATTTTTGGCTATTTGTGGTCCAGGGTCACGTATTGATTTATCTATGACAGGTCTAAACCAGCCACGGTACCAGCGCAAAAAACACATTCAACATAACATTTCATTATCATCATCAACAAAAATACCCCAGATATATTGAGATGGCATTGTTGTTAACATCCTACAGCCCTAGCTAAAGGGCATCATTTAGTGCAAATACTCACAATACAACCAAATACAGAAATGTGCTGCATATACAACTCAAACAAATACAGAAACGCGTTGCAAGTAGCACAGACCACAATGGAACCCTTACAAAAATTAACCATGATTTCACTACAAATAACCCCCCCCCCCAAAAAAAAAAATCAAAAATACATGGTTACTTATAGTTAAACCATGGTAACCATAAAATAACTGTGGTTTTGCTATGCTAACCACAGTTTAACCATAATATTTGTATTAAAACTGTGGTTATGGTAGTCAAACATGGTTACTAGACTTTTACTATAATAAAACCATGGTTAGTTTTTGTAAGGAAAATGTTTCAAGGGGATCCCAAAAACCCTTATGAAAATTTACCAAGGTTTTTTTTTTTGACTAATCACAGTTGCAGCGCGTTTATTTGGTTGAGTTGTGAGTATTTGCAGCACATGTGTTGTCAAACAGATGAAGATGTTTTCATAATTTGCTGGTGTTTTATCATTTGCAGCATGTTGAGCTCTCTTGGCCACCGTAGAAGTTGCAATCACATTCTTAATATCCTGCTATTCATACCTGGGCTTAATTCCATTTTTGGTATAAGTTGAAGATGATGGTGATAAATGAGAAATGTACAGTTTTACACATCACTCAGTAATCCTATCGTCTGAACAACTATAGGGAAACCGCCCTTAAAAACAACTTTTGCAAGTTCTAGACTTAACTAGTGTTGCCCAAAGAAGAAAGTGTGTAGCCTCCAAACATCTCCATGGAACTACTGGTCATCAGCAGATGGCAGATTTGTTTATGGTTCATTAAACAAGCATGAAAAACATAGTTTAAACCCTATCCAATAAAGATCGGTAAAGCTCATTTGGATTTTAGAAATCTTTTTTTGTTGAGGTCATATTTTACTTTATATTATGTTCAGTATATGTTATATTTAAGGGCTATAACCAAAATTAACTGGGTCGCCATCAGTAGTGGCTTCTCCGTCTGTCCACAAATGATAGTAGCCCAAATCAGAATCGACAAGATAAGATTCCCTGTGGTTTGTGCTGTTCACACTGTCATGAAAAAAAACCTGAGAGATCTGGGTAGCATATGAGCCAAAAAAAAAAAAATCGGATTTGGGCCACATTTTCCTGCAGTTTTAATGTATCCATAAGGTGCTTTCACACTGTGTAGTTCTGGGAACTAGCCAACAGGGTTGTTTCTAGAGAACCAGTTCCCCCTCGGGCCGTTTTCCTGGTTGCATTCGCAGCAGAAACTCTGAAGCAGAGCCGACAGTGACGCCTTTAATCGCGGCATTTAGCAAACAAACAAAAAAAAGCATTAACAAAAGGTTAATTCCATTATCGCTGTTTTCTCCATTTGTGAAGTAAATATGTTTACATGGCTTTTTATAAATGCCGGGTAGCTGGTGTTTCATATGCGTTTAGCCAACCAATGTACACTTTCGTCACTGGTAGTTCCTATAGAACTGTTTTAGACCCTAGTCTGAAGCAGGAGCTAATTTAGTTACCCCCAAACAGAGGTCCTAGAACTAAATATGTTTCTAGTTCCTGCGGTGCATACACACCAAAAATTGGCAACTTCCAACAATAGTTCTAGGAACTATGAAAAGGTTCTTCTGGTGTGAAAGCGCCTTTTGTGAACTTACCTTTTCCAGCACTTTTGAATTATCACTTCCGTGGACTTTTGTATATACACTGGTGGATACTCATCACATTCACATTGGGACTTACAGCACGCTAGGATTCTTAAGGAATGTTTTATGGTATGGAACTGAAAGACGCTGTGCTTTTAACAGCCTAGGTTTTCTAGTTTTATTGTGTTGTTTTAAGTTCCCTGTGAATATTGTAGCATACTACCCAAAAATTCTTAATTAGAGGAGGCTTCACAAAGACCCTACAACTGAGAGACAAAACTGAACGGGCTAACACAGAAGTAGAGGCCTAATAAAATGACTCGATTAGAGGAAAAGGAAAAATATAAGGGCAAATGTTTGCCTTAAGGGAAGGACAGTAGATGTTACTCTCATCGCCCTGTGAACGCTGTGACTGTCTCACATGTACAACGCCCCTGAGATCTTTCTTTCTTCCTGTCCCTTCCTCCCCTCCTCACTCCAGGACACGGATCTACAAAATTCCTCAACTTCTTGCCATAATGGAAATTAAATATTCACACGATCTAATGCAGACAAAACAGTCCTTGACGAAGAAGAGGATGATGTGCTCTGCCAGCATCCTTTTATACTATGGTCGTGCCGGTAGTGATGTCATAGGCTGTCGCTGGCCAATGTTATTGACGTGTTTCAGACACCTGGGCCACGTTCAAGTTCACACTGGTGCACAACGTTTTGCTACGGTTTCCAGGTTGAACGACATGTTTCCTGGAAACGGTGTGCAACGGGGTTTGAGATACGTTTTCTCTTGTTTGGTGGGTGTGTCAAAAATGTTTTAAACAATATTAAAAACGGAATTAAAGAGACAGCTCTCACAATGGGTCCAAGTGAAGTCGTTTACAAATGTGTCCGCGGCAGCTCGGTATATGCAACAATTGAAGATATTAGAAGACATGTTTGTCATGAGAGTTTTATACAATATAGCATATCAACATGATGATGATGAATTTGTAAGTAAATGTAATTAACATCAAAATAAATTCACAAGAGCAAGTATATTGTTTGCACATGTTTATTTACATTAAAGGCAAAATAACTGAAATAATAAGAGCACAAGTATAGATCTGGAACTTCTTTAAGTCTGTCTAAATATCATGTAGTAATTGCAATATCTTCTGGTCCATATCCTTTCCTTAGGAAGGTGTGCGAGACACTGATTAATGTAACATAAAAATACTATACATATTTATATATTTTGCTATTGTATTGTGGAGTGACACTTTCATAAACTTTTCTATGCTCCTCTGATTATATAATGGTAAATATCATAGCACAACAACAGTGATCAGCAATAATGATAAGCCTAATACTCACAATAAAAATAATAAGGTTGTCAGTCCTCTGTCGTGTGTCATGTGTTCCCGCCTCATGTTTCCATATTTGTTTTGTTTCCTGTCCTTGTTTAATGTGATCATTAGTTAATTCTTGTCCAGATGTGTTTGTCTCATTAACGTGTGTATTTTAGTTCCTGCCTGTTCAGTTTCGTGTCGTCTGGTCCACTCGTTACTCCCCGGTGTTTCTGTGAGTCTGCCTTGCCTTGCCCTTATGTCTTCATTAAAGACTATTATTTGAGTTTACTCCTCGTCTCCGTGTTCCTTGTTCCTCCCTGCTGTGTGCACCGTGACAAAGTTCATATAGATCATAACAGTCTCTGATGTAAGAAGTGGATTATCCTTCACCTGAAATGTTTGTCTTTTCATCCTGAAATGCGAGGAAAATGTTGGATCGCAATAATTAGGAACCACAGTTTCCACAAATCCCTTCACTCAATTGGGATGTTCTCTTTTATTCTGGATGGGAAGGGCAGTGACTATAACATCGAGCGTATTTTGCAGTATTAAACACGTATTTAATCAGGCTCTGAAAATTCTCCAAAAAGAACACAGAATGGCCTTCTCAGCTGCCATAGTTGCAATACTTGTCATCAGAACAGGGTGTTCAACGCACCACCATTTCCGTTTAATAAATGTTTTGCACCGTTTTGTCAGGGCTGAACGTGGCCCAGTCATACTGATGGCGTTCCCCATAGTGACTGTTAGAGCATGCATTGTGATAGGGCTCTTCAATTAATCACATGCGATTGTCATTCGCATCTTGTCAGTAAAGTTGGTTCCGTGAATCACCATCACCTGCTTTCAAATGAAGCAGCATTTACTACACAGAGCCGTAGTTCACTGACATGCTATGCAATATCACGTATCGCATGCGATTAATTGCACAGCCCTTCATTGTAAGTTCCCTTGAAAGGGAAAAGTTTACATTTTATTTGATTTAATATATAAGTGCACTGTAGTTAAAACTGTTTACTATACATATGCTAATTTCAATCACTTTGCATGCAGTAGTACTTTGTTGAATACAAATACTCAAAAAATACACCAACTGTATGCATAACTCATAGGCTAATCATGCTGAAGTTTAGCATAAATAAAAAACACAACTGCAGCTGTACAACTGAAGATTTTTTTCCTGTGACTGCATCATCAAGTGTTTCTGAACATGTCAAACACACTGGAAGATCATCTATCAGTGCTTGCTGGACTTGTAGTGCTTTCATTGACCACAATGACAAGAGTGTCAGTAATGTCTGACTCACCCGACGACTCCTTCTGGAATAAACATAGAGGGTCCAACTGTAAGTTTAACTTATTAGACTATAACTAGACAATTGCATTTACTGATAGCAGTTCTGTTAATGCACTGAATACTGAATACAAATCTTGAAGAACAGGTGGTCCTCCTCACACAGGTACACCAGGAGAGCACAAAGGACAACAGTGTTTCATGTTAACATCATGTGCATCCTTCAATGACAAAGCAAACATAAACATGTTGAACAAGCAGGCTAACTTTCTTTTATATACAGGGAAGATAGTGATGGAGGTAGTTAGTGTTGACAGATTTAGACAAATTGAAACTCACCTGAGGCGTTAGAATGTCATGCAATGTCTCTGAAATCTTGCTGGCGCATGTAGCTTTCTGTGATACGTGGAACTCATCCCAAACCTAGAAAACCACAAACACACACAAGTAAGTATATATCCAATAATGGATTTAGATAAGAGAAAGATGAAGCTGTGTCCGGATGTGTGAGGAGACATCACACCACTTGCATTTCAACTCAGAAGAAGTTACCTTAATTGTTGAGGCATGTTCAGCATGCAACCCATCCAGTTGTAAAGGTTTACTACAAGCTTGCAGATTTCATTAGTTAACTTATATCTAGTGTCTTGTTAACTTTATGTCCGTGTATTAGCCTTAACCTAATTGTGGATAACTGCTAGCTGCTAGCTTATTCACATGAATATAGGCACGTGACCTGTATGACGTCGGTTTACGTCACTCAGTTTACTTAAAACTATTCATTAAAGTAGTCGTGTTTACTCAGAAATGGTGATCCACACAAAATTAAAACTAAATTCCTTGTTCCTTCCTAAATTCTTGAGTAAAGCACAAATTCCCAAATAATAGTGAAGTACAATTGCTCAACTACTTTACTGAACAGAGCTCAAATTCAGCTAATCATTTCTGTAATCATCTCTGGCTCTACTGTGAGGTCTACATTATTTTACCACCCAGTTATTGTCGTATCTGTTATTGCTTGGGCGTTGCAACATGTTTTTATGAGAACAGCAATTTAACTGTCCAAAGATCAATGTTCACAGCAGCTCTATTCAGTCTCTCTGTAGTCAGGCGTGTGGTGAGCAGTAGGTTTGTTTTCAGGGTAAAACCACCTTCACATTCATTTGAGTGCCTGTTTTCATGCTACAGTATTTTCTCCGGCAGTAAAAGCCCCGTGGGTCAATTTGTAAAATGCCCTTATGCCACCATGAATAGGGTTTTGGGTGTGTGATTTTAATAATAATTTGGCCTATTGAGACACCAACTAAATGATAAAAAAATAGAATAGAAATAAGAAATAAAAAATTATTTTTCTCCAACTACTTGAGAGAAAGAAGAAGAAGATACAAAAAGACTTTATAAGGGGATCAACAGAGTCCAAAAACTAAATATGTTTGACAGACAATAAGCTCTAATTTCTGTGTAAGTCAGAGTTAGTCAGACTGAATCATTTTATTTATTTTTTATTTTTTTAATCACGGTAATACAAAATGTGTTGTTCAACAAGTGTATTGTTATCTGTTGAACACACATGAATAGCATCAAGCCTGTCAGCTAGCTAAACAGCTCATAAAAACTATCACATTCTGAGAACTACACTATAATACTTACAATTAAAAGAAAAACACTTAATTGCATGCCTATAAATTAATTAAATGAAAAATAAATTACAGTATTTTGATAACACTAATGAAATGTCACAGATTAAATGTTGAAATGTTGTTTAAGAGTTGGAATCCATGGATACATCTATTCAATAGCGATGCTAAGAGTTGACATGCCCTGCTATATTAACCCCCCACAATATGGTTCTACCTTCTGGATATTTTCTCAACTAGAGAATGAGGAAAAGGAGCTGTTGAAATCCTTCATTAGTCATGTGCTTCCTCCTGTCAATTCAAGCCATGCTTTAACAGACAGAATATATTCAACACTATTGTTCCCTTCCCTGAGTGTTTTGAGCAAGGACACTCCCTTTAACAAATGATAAATAACCAGATGGATCATATGTTTAATATGTTCTGTACAGATAGCATAATGTTTAATGTGTGAGATAATATATGCTACAGATGTTAAATTCACAGTTTGGTGTTTTTAACACAGCATATCAGATTGTTGTCACATGCTGCCTCATGTCCTCCAGTAACTTTCGCTTTCGTTCTCTTCGACTCAAAACCAGTCGATCAGGTTGAATCGTGCAGTCCAGAGCTCGACAGCTCACACTTTACACAGCTCACGCTTTTAGGTAAGTGCACGATTATTTCTCCTTTTATTTGCTCTTTAATGTGTCGATATTACTGTCGACAGTGACCTGAGTAAAAATCTGGAACTGCGCTGTAAATATAGCCTATAGACCGTCATTTTGAACAAATCTCTGAAGTCTGCTGTCCAGAGAATAAGCTAAATGCGAACAAATATGTGTGAAGAGGGGCATTCGTCTTCAAGACCGATCAAATTGAAATGAAATCTTTAGAAGTGTGTGTGTTTTGTACGAAACGAAAATGAAACTAAACGCATTTCTCTTCAGGCGCTTCAGTCTTTAAGACAACAATATTAATTACTGACAGATCAAGCAATTGACAGCTTTAACATCGACACTTTAGTGTTCATTTTAAGGAATATGTCTGATGTTCGCCATATTTTATTCTCTCACTCGCTTGGTGTTGAGCAAGATTTCAAAGTAGGCTAGGCTACTCTATCTTTTATGTTTGAACAATAACGATTTGCTAAAGCATTTGGAGCATTTACAATTTTTGGATCATACTTAAGCACTGCTTAACTATTTGGATCATTTACATTTGTTTACAAACTTAAAAACGCTCAGTTGTCAAAGCTAAAGTTTTCTTTCAGTTGCTGTTTGGAGATTTTCTCGCAGTCATGTCAGAGGGACATACGGATGATTCAATGGAAGTCGATGAAGCTGTGAGTCACAGAGTAACTTTAGTATTTATTTATGAATAACATGTTATCATAAATAACTCAAATCAATGAAAATTGGATATATCAATTAACAAACTGGGTTTTCAGGGAAAGTTTATAGATCTCATATTCACTTCTGCTCTAGCTTGTTCAATAGATAATCAAGTCATTTCTTTTACTAAACCTGTATTGTGTGCCATGCATATTGTTGGTTCTCTGGCAGATTGCTTCCGATATTCTTAATTTGTCAGTCTGCTAAATAAATAAATGAAAATGCAAATGTTTAGATCAAAAGCACTTGACAGCTGAAAGTAAAGCATACATGTTTAAAAAGATTATATCAAAATAGGTTACACTGATGTTAATCACAAAGCAAAACATGCTATTAGACATTTTCATCACATATAAAGTGTTGAAGTAAATATATGAAAACTAAGGCATGTACTTCTTAAATCTTCTCATTGTGAAAATATTGTTCAGTTCAATAAGATGTGAAGGCAGTGGGACTGTCAGAACAATAACAACATAATACTGTGGCCTTTTATTTTTATTGCTGGAACTATGTAAAGTGACATTTGAAGAGTTTTACAAGATTTTAAATGTATTTAGCTTAAAATTTTAATTAGACAAATAGATATTTGCTGTTACATAGACAAAATAGTGAAAACAAAGGGAATTTAAATTTAAACCTACTGTAGGTATGCAACATAACATTGTAAAATTTTCACAAACAAGTAAATCTGTCATAATAATCTATGTGATTCATGCACCATTTGTCTGTAAACATGTAAATTAAAAAGCAACATATTATTATTTCCTAAGCACTCTGGTCTTGGTCATTTTGGTCAACTGCCATTAGCAAATAGCATTAGCATAGCAACAGCAAAATACATTTAAGATTTACTGAGAATGGTTGTTCTTGGATTGTGGCAAGTACGAATAAATGACCATGGCTATTATTGTTTTTGTTGATGATAATATTAGGGAAATCCAGAGTCCACCAATTTGCCAAGCAATGCTGATCAAGCTATGGATGTAGATCAGGGCTCTAAAGATCAGGTGAGTCACATCAAGTGAAATATATATATAACGTCACAAAAAAATTGCCACCTCATAAAACCATTTTCTCATGAGATGGGTCAGACTGACAGATTATATATATATATATATATTGGTACTGTGAAACGATTAATCATAATTAATCGCATCCAAAATAAAAGTTTTTATTTACATAATATATCTGTGTGTACTGTGTATAATTTATTATGTATATATAAATACATACACATACAGTACATATTTTGAAAATATTTACATGTATATATGTATATTCATATAATTTATAATATATATAAATATATTTAATATATAAACGTAACATATTTTTCTTAAATATATACATGCATGGGCCTGTGTTTATACAGTATATACATAATAAATATACACAGTACACACACATATAATATGTAAACAAAAACTTTTATTTTGGATGCGATTAATCACGATTAATCGTTTGACAGCACCAATATATATATATATATAATCTGTCAGTCTGACCCATCTCATGAGAAAATGGTTTTAAACGGTTTTATGAGGTGGCAATTTTTTTGTGACTTTGTATGATATTTTTTGAAAAAGTATGTATGAAGCTCCTCCCCTAAGCTCAACTGTCACTGGGGCGTAGGTAGTCTCGTGTAGCCAGACCTTCAGACTGATGGCTGAAGGTCTGAATCCATGGCAGCTTTCATCGGCCAAGGCCCGCCCATGAGGCCATAAACGCCCATAAACAACCAATCACAGTTCCTTTCGTTCAGCGTCACATTTTGGGGCATGGAAATGTCGCCACAATAACAGACTGTGTCTGTTATAACCAGTGTTGGGGGTAACGCATTACAAGTAACGCGAGTTACGTAATAATATTACTTTTTTCAAGTAACTAGTAAAGTAACGCATTACTTTTTAATTTACAAGAAAATATCTGAGTTACTTTTTCAAAAAAGTAACGCGAGTTACTTTTTTCCTATTTATTGACTGATAGTTATTGAAAAACTAACTGAAATAAAATAATAATTAACAGAAATTAACAATCGTTTTCATAATCATTACATTCTCACCCCTTGGCGGAAAAAATATTTGAGTTGTGTGACAGTTTAGGGAAATACCTGTAAATGGCGCATCACACACATTGGGTTATCTGACGGAGAGACGCAAAGCAGTTTAAAGCAGAGTCCTGCACCGGTCCTGTTTGCTAAACGTGCACCAGCAGTACTTAACAGAACACCTGACCCGTTATCCCACAGCAGCACTAATTTAATTCTGTACCAGACCAGAACCGTTTGACATAAAGACCGCGAGTCGCGACCCGAACCGCACACGCATTAATCTACAACATCAGGTAGGCAAACTTATTCATTTTCTCGTGTAACACAAGCAATCAAACCAACATTAGGCATTCTAAGTTGGTGCTTTGACGAAAAACAGACACGCAGAGCAACGTGATAATTAACAGAAAATAAAGATGAGAACGTGCATCCTTTCTGTAAACAATACAAAACTTGGCCGAGCATCTCGTGATCACTCTGCCAAACTTTAGAACAAATATGCATAGGCTAAATCACATCATACACACGCTTATAATTCTTCATAAATAAAGAAAAGAACATATTCAAATATGAGCCTTTACTGCGATTGTCGTTATTATTGAATTTCATTAGTCAATAAATTCATTAGATGATTTATGCGCGGCTGTTCATGGAAAAGTGAGCAAGACACGACAATACCACATTGAAAAAAATGATTCATTGAATTTACTCAATTTTTTTAAGGTAAGTGGTTGCAATCAATTTATTTTAGCTATATTTAAATAAACAAATTTAGTTTACTAACTTTCAACAAAATTAGTTTATTTAAATGTAGCTAAAATAAATTGATTGCAACCACTTACCTTAAAAAAATTGAGTAAATTCAATGAATAATTTTTTTCAGTGATGATTATGATTAAATAAGAAAAAAGACATCTAATATAACGAAATTAGGCTACATTTATTTTCATATTAATATCTCAACACACCATTAGATTACATTATCGCAACTTGTGTAGATTTATGCGTTTCAGCATGTGTTCATTTTGTGTCGCTAAACGTTTGCCTCACTAAGTTAAATTATGCCCAAGTCTTTCTTTGGCCTTCGCTCTGGAAGTGATCTGTTGATTCTGCTAAACTTAAATTAAAACCGAAACTAAACTATATAAAAACTAAATAAAAATGTGCTCACAAAATAAAAACTAAACTAAAACTAACAAAAATATTAATGAAACTAATAAAAACTAAACTGAATTTTATAGCAAATTTGAAAACTATATTAAAATAAAACGAATTAAAAAATTCAAAACTATAATAACCTTGGTGTGAACGTGCTGTTACTGTAGTTATAGACTAAATGTGAATGTGCTTTAATTCATCCCACTCACAAAAAACTGATTTAGTATTCATCAAAATGAATTAAAACGGTGAAATGCAAACTCAGAATATGAAGCAAACCTGCAATAATTAAATATGTTAAACAACACAAATGTATCTAATCCCATTTTATTAACCAATGTCTTTGCTGCTGACCTTTGATGATCCAGTTCAATCATACTGATAAGAAAAAATGACTTTAGATAAACTAACAATTGTGCTTCATTGTTTTTTTTATTGCTGAAGAGTGTTGAACTTCTTCTCCTGCGTTCTACTCTTCACACTGAATTTACTTTTCCTTCAGTCTGAGGTTTATTCATTACACTTTTTGGTGTGAAAGGGCTTTTACATTTGCTATAATTACAACTTCTTGTATTAAAAACAATCAAGCCCTGCTCATATTTAAAAAGTAACGCAAAAGTAACGCAAAAGTAACGTAACGCATTACTTTCCTAAAAAAGTAACTAAGTAACGTAATTAGTTACTTTTTTAGGGAGTAACGCAATATTGTAATGCATTACTTTTAAAAGTAACTTTCCCCAACACTGGTTATAACACAATAACAGTGTGTAAAACTCTCTGACGTATTTTAAAGATTCTATGGCGCGAACGTTAAATATTTCACATACTTTTGAAAATGCAGCGTTTAGTTGATCTTGACAAGCACTCGTCGTCACAGTTGTAAACATGACGGCTTTCTTCTTCCGTGAGGGGGTTTGGCGCCACAAAATATTTGTTTCTAGGTGGAGCGTTAAAGAACACGACACACACGTCTCCCAGAAATCCTGTATAATTTAACCAATCCGACGACAACTTCAAAACTCCTGAAGCGTTTCCACTTTTGTGTGCCATATGCACAGGAGCGGTTTTAGGATGAGTGGATATCCGGGGCTTAGCCCAGAGACATTAATGTATGTATCAGAATACACGGGATACGCTTCAAATAAAATAGGCTATGTTGAAAAGTTACATTAGCTAAGTGGCTTAAATCTTTACAATACAAGTATAATTAATTAAAATTTGCACTTGCAAACGGCATAAATAATATTATGAGAATTATGTTTTAATTATAAAATTTAGAACAGAAATATAGAAAAAAATAGAATGATACTTTAAAAAATGAGATTAAAATTACCAGTAGGTGGCAGCAAGCCACTGTCTTAATGACTGAGTCGTTGAGTATTTTTTTTGTATCGATTAGTTCAAAACAGCTGATTCATTCAGAAACGAAGTAAGAAATGTTTTTTATGAATGGATCAGTGAATCACTGATTCAACGCGTTAAAAAAAGGCAAATTCATTCAGTAGGGAAACACTGCTGTGTGCAGAGACGGGCAACATGGCTTTGTTTAGAACCATTTTCGCGAGAGCAAAAAGACAATTTTTCTCTACGATTTAGATCACTTATTAACTTCTTGTTTATTGATTTTGTTGCCTTGACATTTAGTAAAGTCTGCAACAGACTATGCTAAATGTTAACCAATCAAATGCCAACCAAATTCTAAGCAAAGTTCATATGTGAGCTGTGCTGGCAAAATGAGTGTGAATGCGCACGGACTAATTTTGAGCTACAGGCAAAAGAAGTGAAAAATCTCAGTTTTGGTCGAATTTGAGGTTTTCACAAAAATGAGTTCATTAAGCCCTCTTCTAGCGATCCCAATGCTCCAAATAGTAATTAAACATCTAAAATGATCTTTATTTGTACGTTTTCTGAGAGGAGTACCTTTTCTCTGCTCACTTTCGGACTGCTGCTGCTTCTCACCACAAGCTGTTGGTCTATTGTTGCAAAGCGCAACATTACAGCTTTGTAAATATTCATATCGAATTCTCCATGACATTTACATTTACATTTAGTCATACACCTTTATTTAACCAGGAAAAGACTCACTGAGATTAAAATCTCTTTTCCAGGAGTGTCCTGGCCAAGATAGGCAGCCAAGTTTGCATATACAAATAAACAACAGTTACAACAAACATTACAAACCAACATATAACCAGTTAAAAACAATTACACACCGTTAAATTGCTCTCTAAATTACATAGTAAGGACTTAAAATAATTATAAGACACCAAGTTTTGTAACTTCATCTCCTTTTGGAGAAGGTTCCAATCTGAGGCGGCAGCGTATTTAAAAGAGGTTTTACCAAGCTCAGTTCTGACAAAGCTCACACAGAGATTATAATTTGCTTGAGAACGTAATGAATAATTTCCAAACAAAGTTCTTTGTATAAAACAACATAGATAATTTGGCAAATGACCCAAAATTGCCTTATATATCAACAAGTGCCAGTGCATTTTTCTCCGAATTCTCAAAGGAGGCCAAGCAACTCTTTCATATAATTCACAGTGATGCGTTGTAAATTTACAGCCAGTTATAAATCTCAGAGCACCGTGGTACAAAGCATCCAAGGAAGAAAGAAGATAAAAGGGGGCATGCTGGTAAACCACGTCCCCATAATCGAGAATCGGTAGAAATGTAGCAGACACTAATTTTTTCCTCACCTTAAATGGGAAACATGACTTATTTCTGAAATAAAACCCTAACTTCTTCTTTAATTTTTTACTCAGATACTTAATGTGTGAACTAAAACGTAATTTATTATCGATGATAATACCCAGATATTTGTACTCTGACACTGAGGTAACTTGGCTCCCCTGAGAAGTCTGAAGAACAATAGAATTCTCTAAAGAAGTTCTAGAATTTGAAAATAGCATACATTTCGTTTTTTCAACATTTAAAACCAACTTTAAAGCACGAAACCTGTTTTGGATAATATCAAAAACAGACTGCAATGCAGTCACTGATTGTTGCTTAGAGGGAGCTGAACAGTATACAATAGTATCATCTGCGTAGAAATGAAACCTTGCTTTATCAATATTAAAGTCAAGGCAATTTATATATATACTGAATAATAACGGTCCCAGCACAGATCCTTGTGGAACTCCCTTGACAACCTCCAAAAGATCTGACTGAACACCTTCCACCTGGACACATTGGGTTCTACCCTTTAAGTAAGCAGTGAACCATAAAATAACATGTTCTGATAGTCCTACCCATCTAAGCCTATCTAATAATATGTTGTGATCCACAGTATCGAAGGCCTTTGATAAGTCAATAAAAAGACATGCACAATGTTGTTTATTATCTAAGGACTCCACGATGTCATTTAAAACTTTTAAGATGGCTGTAGTAGTACTGTGTCCTTTACGGAAACCAGACTGATTACTAGACAAGATGTTATAATCATTTAAATACTGTGTCAACTGTTTATTAACTAGATTTTCCAAAATTTTTGAGAGAATACATAGCTTTGATATAGGTCTGTAATTATCCATTGAAGAAAGATCACCCCCTTTTGACAGAGGAACAACAAATGCTGATTTCCAAATCCTAGGAATTGTATTAGTTATTAATGAGAGATTAAAAAGATATGTCAACGAAGGTGAAATAAAATCAGCCGCTAGTTTTAGAAACAGAGGGGCAATATGATCAGGACCTGGCGATTTACTCACGTCTAATTCTCTTAAAGCGGAACAAACATCAAAGAGAGTAATGTGTTGGAAAACAAACTCTCTTGTCCATAAATTACGTTCAGCTTCAAGAAATTCTAAATCAGAAATCACATCATTACTCGTTGGAAATAAAGACCCTGATGCAACAAAGTGACTGTTAAAACTATTAAGCATTTGCTTTTTATCTGTAATTTTAGTGGAATTTGTCAATATACAAGGGGGAATCTCTGTATATGTTTTAGTACCGGTTAGGAATTTAATATTCTTCCACAACTTCCTAGGATTTGTCAGATTTACTTCAGTTTTATCAAGAAAATAGTCGGATTTAGACTTTCTAATCGCTACTGTACATTTGTTCCGAAGCTGCCTAAAATGTAGCCAGTCAGAGTCTAAATGTGTTTGTCTGGCCTTAGCCCATGCTACATCACGCTCTTCGATGAGATCATACAGGGCAGCTGAAAACCAAGGATTGTCCCGGTGTTTAACTCTATGTTTTTTCAAGGGTGCGTGCTTATTAATAATTGACATAAAACCATTATAAAAATAGTCCCAAGCACAATCCACATCTGGAATTAAAGTAATTTTGTCCCAATCGATATGAGCAAGATCATGTAAGAAAGCTTGCTCATTAAAATATTTCATAAAACGCCTAGTAATGATTCTCGAGTTCTGCTTGGGTAGCTTCGTATCTCTGGCTACTGCCACAACACAGTGATCACTGACATCGTTTGCGAATACAGAAACTGAAGAATATTTATGCGGAACGTTTGTAAAGACAAGATCTATTAATGTAGATTTTTCGGGGAATTTCAAATTTGGCCTAGTGGGTGTATCTACCAACTGAAAAAGATTACGACTATCACAAAGCAATTTGGCAGACGCTTTTATCCAAAGCGACTTACAATTGGGGAATACATAAAGCGATTCATCTTGAAGAGGCAATCAGACAGAGGAAGTGCTCATAACACCAAGTCTCAGTCATTGTTCAAATAAGTACAAGCTAGCAAGGGAAGGAGAGAAAGATAAAGGGAAATATATATATATTTTTTATTTTTTTATTTTTTTAGAACAAGTTTAGGATGAAGTCAAGTAGTTAGTACCTGCAAGATCAAGCAGTCTTTGCAATGTGCTCTTTGAAGGTCAGCTGGTCATCAAAGATTACACCAAGATTTCTGACCGAAGTTGATGGGGTAATTATTGATGTGCCTAACTGAATCGAGTGAGCTGTAGGTGATGTTCTTTCATCCATGCCGAGATGTCCGCCAGGCAGCCTGAGATCCGTGCAGCTACCGTTGGATCATCTGGTTGAAAAGAGAGATAGAGCTGTGTCTCATCGGCGTAGCAATGATAGGAAAAGCCATGTGCCTGTATGATGGGACCCAGTGATGTAGTGTATGTGGAGAAGAGGAGGGGTCCAAGAACCGATCCCTGAGGAACCCCAGTGACCAGTTGATGTGCTTTGGATACCTCCCCTCCCCAGGCCACCCTAAAAGACCTACCGGTGAGATAGGATTCAAACCAACGAAGTGGAATCCCAGTGATGCCCAGCGATGAGAGGGTGGACAGGAGGATCTGATGATTGACAGTGTCAAAAGCAGCAGTAAGATCCAGCAGAATGAGGACTGATGATTTGGAATCGGCCTTTGCAATTTGCAGGGCTTCAGTGACTGAGAGTAGCACAGTCTCTGTTGAATGGCCACTCCTGAAACCTGACTGTTTAGCATCCAGTTTGTTGTACTGTGAAAGAAACAATGAGAGCTGGTTGAAGACAACTCGTTCGAGTGTTTTCGCTACGAATGGAAGGACAGAGACAGGTCTGTAATTTTCTAAAAGAGAAGTGTTTAATGTCGGTTTTTTGAGCAGTGGGGTTGGTTACCTGAGCCTGCTTGAACGCTGTGGGGAAGATGCCTGTGCGGAGAGATGTGTTGATAATGTGTGTGAGTGCCGGTAAGAGTGTGGGAGAGATTGCTTGGAGAAGGTGAGAGGGGATTGGGTCAAGACATGAGTCCAAACCACAGAAATATGATTTTCAAACCCATGCTGATGAAAACAAAACAATCGCGCTGACTGACATTTGCAAAGCCCATGCATAAGATGCGCCTTTATAAGATCTCCCTTATAAAGTAGGCTACATTATTGCGAAATATGTATTGGCGAGATTCACACAATCATAATCTGTTATGTCTTACATAATTGTTTAGTTAATGGTTGGGGGGAAATCAGATGTGTAACATTATATTTGATGTAAGGAATTGGAGGAAAATATGCAACGTTGCTTAATGATTTTGCTTTGGAATCTTTAACTCGATTTTCCTCAAAATCAGATCTGCTGCCTCTATTGCCTTCAAACGGAAGAAAAGTGATATCAAAGTCAAAGTCAAGACAAAGTCAGCTTTATTGTCAATTCTGCCACATGTACCATACATACATACAGAGAATTGAAATTGCGTTACTCTCTTACTCCCTGGTGCATACAGATAACACTAAACACTAACAGTAGAACGCAAAGATACAGATAAGTACAAATCAAATGTATATATATATATATATATATATATATATATATATATACACACATACACACACACACACACACACACACACACACACACATATACATACATACATACATATATACATACATACATGCATACATGTATACAAACCCGATTCCAAAAAAGTTGGGACACTGTACAAATTGTGAATAAAAAAGGAATGCAATAATTTACAAATCTCATAAACTTATATTTTATTCACAATAGAATATAGATAACATATCAAATGTTGAAAGTGAGACATTTTGAAATGTCATGCCAAATATTGGCTCATTTTGGATTTCATGAGAGCTACACATTCCAAAAAAGTTGGGACAGGTAGCAATAAGAGGCCGGAAAAGTTAAATGTACATATAAGGAACAGCTGGAGGACCAATTTGCAACTTATTAGATCAATTGGCAACATGATTGGGTATAAAAAGAGCCTCTCAGAGTGGCAGTGTCTCTCAGAAGTCAAGATGGGAAGAGGATCACCTATTCCCCCAATGCTGCGGCGAAAAATAGTGGAGCAATATCAGAAAGGAGTTTCTCAGAGAAAAATTGCAAAGAGTTTGAAGTTATCATCATCTACAGTGCATAATATCATCCAAAGATTCAGAGAATCTGGAACAATCTCTGTGCGTAAGGGTCAAGGCCGGAAAACCATACTGGATGCCCGTGATCTTCGGGCCCTTAGACGGCACTGCATCACATACAGGAATGCTACTGTAATGGAAATCACAACATGGGCTCAGGAATACTTCCAGAAAACATTGTCGGTGAACACAATCCACTGTGCCATTCGCCGTTGCCGGCTAAAACTCTATAGGTCAAAAAAGAAGCCATATCTAAACATGATCCAGAAGCGCAGGCGTTTTCTCTGGGCCAAGGCTCATTTAAAATGGACTGTGCCAAAGTGGAAAACTGTTCTGTGGTCAGACGAATCAAAATTTGAAGTTCTTTTTGGAATACTGGGACGCCATGTCATCCAGACTAAAGAGGACAAGGACAACCCAAGTTGTTATCAGCGCTCAGTTCAGAAGCCTGCATCTCTGATGGTATGGGGTTGCATGAGTGCATGTGGCATGGGCAGCTTACACATCTGGAAAGGCACCATCAATGCTGAAAGGTATATCCAAGTTCTAGAACAACATATGCTCCCATCCAGACGTCGTCTCTTTCAGGGAAGACCTTGCATTTTCCAACATGACAATGCCAGACCACATACTGCATCAATTACAACATCATGGCTGCGTAGAAGAAGGATCCAGGTACTGAAATGGCCAGCCTGCAGTCCAGATCTTTCACCCATAGAAAACATTTGGTGCATCATGAAGAGGAAGATGCGACAAAGAAGACCTAAGACAGTTGAGCAACTAGAAGCCTGTATTAGACAAGAATGGGACAACATTCCTATTCCTAAACTTGAGCAACTTGTCTCCTCAGTCCCCAGACGTTTGCAGACTGTTATAAAAAGAAGAGTGGATGCCACACAGTGGTAAACATGGCCTTGTCCCAACTTTTTTGAGATGTGTTGATGCCATGAAATTTAAAATCATCTTATTTTTCCCTTAAAATTATACATTTTCTCAGTCTAAACATTTGATATGTCATCTATGTTGTATTCTGAATAAAATATTGAAATTTGAAACGTCCACATCATTGCATTCTGTTTTTATTCACAATTTGTACAGTGTCCCAACTTTTTTGGAATCGGGTTTGTACATACATACATACATACACAAAATGCAGTTATTACAAATATACAAATAAGGACATGTAGAAAAAAAAAAATAAAAAAAATTATAATAATAAATAGATAAAGTGGCATAAGGCACATGGTAGATAGAGTGCAAACCAGTGAAATAAATAAACAAGAGACGCTGTTGTGATTTCTTGGCCAGTGCTGCAGTGTTGTTGGTCCAGGAGAGGCCCTCTGTGATGTGTACACCCAGGAACTTGGTGCTGCTCACTCGCTCCACGGTTGCACCATTGATGGTCAGAGGAGCATGCAGAGAGTGCACTCTCCTGAAGTCAACGACAATCTCCTTCGTCTTCTCCACATTCAGAGAGAGATTGTTGTCACTGCACCACCCGGCCAGGCGGCTCACCTCGCTCCTGTAGTTTGTCTCATCTCTGTTGTTGATGAGACCCACCACAGTCGTGTCATCCGCAAATTTAATGAAGAGGTTAGAGTTGTGTGACGGTGTGCAGTCGTGGGTCAGCAGAGTGAAGAGGAGGGGGCTCAGCACACATCCTTGGGGGGCCCCTGTGTTCAGTGTGATGGTGCTGGATGTGTTACTGCCGACCCGTACTGCCTGAGGTCTCCCGGTCAGAAAGTCCAACAGCCAGTTGCACAGCGACGTATTGAGCCCCAGCTGGACCAGTTTATGAATGAGCTGTTGAGGGATGATTGTGTTGAATGCTGAACTGAAGTCTATGAACAGCAATCTGACATACGTGTCCGTTTTGTCCAGATGTGTGAGGGCTGGGTGGAGGGCAGTGGTGATCATCGGTCGAGCGATTGGACCTATGTGCAAACTGGAAGGGGTCCAGGGAGGGGGGGAGGACAGATTTGATGTGTTGCATGACTAGCCGTTCAAAGCACTTCATGAGAATAGGAGTGAGTGCTACTGGACGGTAGTCATTGAAGCAGGATGGAGATGACTTCTTCGGGACTGGAATGATGGTAGTAGCTTTGACGCATGTGGGGACAACAGCCTGACTTAGTGAGATGTTGAAAATGTCTGTGAAGACATCAGTGAGTTCCACTGCACAGTCTCTCAGTACACACCCAGGAATGATGTCAGGACCCGGAGATTTGCGTGCATTGATCCTGCTGAGGGATCTCCTCATGCTGTCCGGGGACAGTGTCATCACCTGGTCGCCGGGAGGAGGTGGAGTCTTCTGTGCAGTGGTGCTGTTTTGTGCCTCAAAGCGAGCAAAGAAGGCATTCAGCTCGTTCAGCAGGGTGATGGTGCTGTCACAGGTCTGTGGTGTGGGCTTGTAGTCCGTAATGGTCTGAATCCCCTGCCACAGGCTCCGAGTGTCTCTGCTGTCGCTGAAACGATGGGCTATCCTCCTGGAGTACTGTCTCTTGGCCTCTCTGATGCCACGGGATAGGTTGTCCCTAGCTGTCTTCAGGCCCTCCTCATCTCTAGCTCTAAAGGCAGCGTTCCGAGCCTTCAGAAGTCTGTAGACCTCCCCTGTCAGCCACGGCTTCTGGTTGGCCCGGACAGTGATAGTCTTTGTGACCGTTACATCATCAATACACTTGGTGATGTAGGCAGTGACAGTCTCTGAGTACTCTTGGAGGTCTGTAGTATTGTTGTATGTGGCAGCCTGCTTAAACATATCCCAGTCAGTTGTGTCAAAACAGTCTTGAAGTGCCTCTGACGACCCTTCAGGCCACATTGGTATCTGTCGGTGATGGTGTAGGCCTCCAGAGCAGACCGAGGTCCCGCAGCTCTTCGGCGTGCACGGAGTTTAGCTCTAAAAATGTGGTTCTGCTGACATCGAGAAACTCACGACTGTATGTAAAGACAGGTAGACGAGACGAATATGTACAAAAACATTGCGACTTACAAGACAAAAAACACGAAAACACCGTTCTGTCGGGAGAGAGAGAAGCTGCTGCATGTGCACGCGCCGCCATCTTGTGGAAATATTACATAGGAAGTGACTATAATTTGCGCATATAATACCATGATTAAAAATCTATATTTGTTGCTATACAGTAATTAATAGTATACAGCTATATGAATTTATAGGCTACAGTAAGTTACAGATACCTGAAGAAGCTGCATTTTGCTGTTTAAGTGCTGGTTTAATAGAATTGATGTTTATGAAAACTCAATCTTTTTTTGTTATCAACATTTTTTTTATTTTTTCACACATAACACAACATAGCATCCAAAATATAACAAAACAAAACAACAGACACATACTCAACATCTCAAGGTCCAATCAAAAGGGAGGGAGAGAAGGAAGGACAATAAAAACAGAAAAGTCACTCCTTTATACAATCACGTATATCAAACAAAAAACACTGCTAAGCATCAATGGTCGAAGGCCTGGCCCCACCGACTCGCGCCGTTGCACATTCACAAGTCACTATTTGCAGGAGGCTACGGATCCAATATGTTTTTCCACATATGTGTGGTGTAAACCAGTTCTGTATTATTGTCTTCTTCGCAGCTGTAAAACCCCCAAACAACATTCTCTTTTGCATTGAACTTATACAGAAACCAGAATCATCGTTAAGAAGACACAAACTTGGGTTAACAGACCAATCAATTCGCAGTAATGATGACAAAACCAGGTTTACATGTGTCCATAGACTGATGACGACAGGACATTCCCAAAACATATGCAGAAAAGTGCCTAGTGATGTAGTATTACATATAAAGCAGTTCAAATTTGATTGTAGTTTCATTTTAAATCTTTTGTAAGGAGTTATTTATGCTCTATGAATGACTTTGAAGTGCATAAGATGATGAGCCAAATTTTTAGATGTAAAGATGAGATTAGACCGCACCCTCTCCCAGTCGACAGATAAATTAAGGTCAGATAATTCCCTATTCCAAATAGTTTTAATAGAAAGAGGTTTTGTAATGCAATCAATAATCTTATTATATATTAATGAAACAGATGGCCGACCAGCAGATGGTGCAATCCAGTCCCGCATAGGATGAGAGGAAATGGGAGAAGACCAAGGAATGCCATACGCTTTGAGAGCAGAATGCAATTGGAGAAAGACAAAATATGCAGATGCTGGTAGACAAAATTTGGTTCTTAATGTCTGAAATGAACATAGGCCCTGGTTATCATACAGTATATATCACCGCACGTGTTTACACCTAAAGAAGACCAAGAGGGTTGGACAAATGGACAATTTCTGCATACAAAATTAAAATTGTGCCATAAAGGTGTACTGTTACAAAATTTGAAGGGTCCTCCTATCCGACGTTCAACCGTTTTCCAGATTTTAATAGAGTTTGTAATTATCCCCTTTTTTTCCTGTGCCAGTAAATAAAATATCTTGGAGTCTATTTGGTTTAACCTTGTCAGCTTCAGTCACTCTCCATGAAAATGTAGATTGAGGATCAACCCAATTATGAAGAGCCTTAAGCTGGAACGACCAATAATACAGTTCAAAATTTGGTACAGCCAGTCCTCCTGCACTATTAGGATGTTGTAATGTGGTAAGTTTAATTCTGGGGCATTTATCATTCCAGATAAATTTAGAAATTATGGAGTTGATCTCCTTAAAGTAACCTGGAGGGGGAGAAAGTGGTAGCATAGAGAAAAAAAAAATTAAATCGAGGTAACAAATTCATCTTAACAGTGGAGATTCTTCCTTGAAGAGAGACTTTAAGATTCTTCCATCTTTGAATGTCATTTTTGACCTTAACTAAAATATTATTAAAATTGTCTCTGGCAATCTTATGAATGGTTTTATATATGGTAATGCCCAAATAGATGAAAGATTCCTTAATAAATGAGGGAATAGAAGAATTAACTTTAACATTGTTAATTGGCATTAAAGCATATTTGCTCCAATTTATTTTATATCCTGATAAGCTACTAAAATTATCAAATTCCTTAATTATACTAGAGACTGAAACATCAAAGTGGTCAAAATATAGAATAATATCATCAGTGTATAACGAAATACTATGATTATGATCATGAATCTTAATCGACACTTCAGATTTCCTGATGGCTTGTGCTAAGGGTTCAAGAGATAGACAAAACAATAAGGGGGAAAGCGGACACCCCTGCCTTGTTCCCCGCTGTAAAGGAAATGGGGGAAATAATATTACCAGTTATGACTGATGCTGCGGTCAGTGGTATAATGTCTTAATCATAGAAATTAAGTGTTCACCGAAGCCGAAACATTGCAGAACTGCCCACATATAATTCCACTCTAGCCTGTCAAAGCATCCAGTGAAAAGACCGCACAAGGGGTTGGGTGGGAGTCCGCAAAGTCAAGAATATGAAGGAGTCGACGCATATTGTCAGATGCATTGCGCCCCTTGATGAAACCAGTTTGGTCCTCCTTGATCAAACTATGAATTACCTTCTCCATACGAGAAGCAAAAACTTTAGCATAGATTTTAAGATCACATGGGATAAGCGAAATCGGTTTGTAGCTGGAACAATCTAATAGATCTTTCCCTTTTTTAAGAAGTAATGAAATCAGTGATGTTTTTGATCTCTATGAAATACCCCATGTTCAATTGCAAAATTTAATGAATTAAGCATAAGTATCCCTACCAAATCAAAAATTTCTAAATATAATTCAGGGGGGAGACCATCTAGACCCGGCGATTTGCCCTTTTGAAGGCTTTTTAGAGAGATGTGGAGTTCCTCCAAACTTAATGGGGCCTCCAAATATTCTTTATCCATATGTGAGATCCGAGGCAGTCCCAATTGATCTAAATACTGCTTACAAATTGGTTCATCAAAATCTGTTTCGGCTTTATACAGATTTGTGTAAAAACCTTTAAATATTTCATTAATTGCCACAGGGTTCGTGGTGACCTGATCATCCGATGATTTTATTGCGCTAATATATGCCTTAGACTCGCATTCTTTCAACCTAAGGGCCAATAAATGACTAGTTCTCTCTGATTCGAAATAATATTTTTGCCTAGACCTATGTAAAATAAATTCCGCCTTTGAGTGTGAAAGTAAATCATATTCTTCTTTTAATGAGGACAGCTGTGTAGCCTGTTGCTCAGTGAAACATTGTTTTTGTAGGTTTTGTAATGATTGGATTTTATTTTCTAATTGTGTAAACTGGTGAGTTTTCACTTTGCCAAGAGTAGAAGAAAAAGATATACAGAAACCTCGTATAGCACACTTAGTCGTTTCCCACAGTATTTGAGGATCCACATCAGAGGGCATATTAATTTCAAGAAATTCCTTAATATATTCTTTTAGAGAAGTAATGAAAGTCTGATTACTTAATAATGATATGTTAAAGCGCCATCTAGGGGACTTGGCTTTAACATCGGAAAGAGGAACACTGTACATCACAGCAGAATGATCAGATAATAAAATTGGTAATATAGAGATGGAGGAATTAGACGAAATTAAAGATGGGCTGAGAAATATGTCTATCCTAGAGAAAGTCTTGTGTCTATTAGAAAAAAAAGTGAAGTCCTTAGCTTTAGTATTCTGAATTCTCCATAGATCGATTAAGTTGAGCTCAGTGATAAATTTATTCAATAATTTAGAGGATGGATTGGCTGTTGTATCAGATTGAGATTTATCTAAAACAGGATTTACTACAGCATTAAAATCACCACCCACCACTAGAGGGCAATCACTGCTCAAGTAGAGTTTTGGAAATCTGTGTAAGGAATGCACTGTCTGTCTCATTCGGACCATAAATAGAGACCAATGCTAACCTATTATTATATATTTTGCATCGGATAAAAACAAATCTACCCTTCTCATTACTACCAAGGTGTTCAATTGTTAAATTTTACTTCCGGTTAACAAGAATAAGCACCCCCTTAGTTTTATTTTGAGTGCAGGAAAAAGCTGCTAATTTATAATACTTATTCTGGAAACGTGCCACGTCAGATTGTTTTAAATGTGTCTCTTGAATTAGGGCACAGGAAATAGATTTACGGTGTAAATATTCTAACACACAGGTTCGTTTAACAGCAGAATTTAAACCATTCACATTCAGTGATAAAATATTTAGAGTATGCATTGAATATTCATAATCTCAAGATTGTATTCAATAAATGAAAAAAAGCAGAAGCACTTCCATTCTGCAAATAACATGTATACGCTGATGTGCATTTTAGATACCAAACCTCCTAGATGAAAAATCCCTTTAGAAATAAGGTAAAATAAATAAAAGTATAAATGTCTGTTGTAAAAAACAAAAACAACATAAAAACATGAACAACCGACAACCATAAACAAGAAACAACTCAGACCGCACATTACCGAGAACATAGGTCTGACTGAGCAACAAAAAATAGTGATGGTTCGTGACCGATCCACTCCAACGCAAGACATGTCCCCCGAAAGGCTCACACAGCCAAAAAAATATTTTTTTAATTAAACCTACTCTCCATTAGTCCCATCCAAAACAGAAAAAAGGGGTGTTAGTCTTACCAGCAAATAGATTGTTGTACCGGATAGATAGGGACAATATCCCAGTAGGAGAAAGGATAGAAGAAAAAGCAAAAGACAAGTTCAGGCTTCCATGCCCATCCTGTCATCATCCCTTCCTGGGCAGCTAGAACCGCCTCCATCCCAGCCATCAATCCCCTCCCGCCGGGCCGGAGAGACAGCGGCCACCGTTCTCCCGCCGTCCTCCCGCAGAGCCGCCGCATATGTCTTCTGCTGAGACAGGGAGCTGATAAAATCCTCCGCTTTCTGTGGAGAGTCGAAACTCATCTGCTCCCCTTTGTGTCGTAGTTTGATTACCGCCGGATAGATGAGGAAGGGTTGGAGACCAAGTGCTGTCATCTTCTTCAAAACCGGATTAAATGCCTTCCTCCTGATTGTTGTAGATGGACTAAGGGTGAATCCCATTTCTCTGTCTTACCCCTTCCCCTTAGTTTTGCGCGTTCATGTGAGAGTAAGGGCTGTCCCAATTCTCGTTTTGATCAAGGGGTAGGGCTAAGATGAAGGGGTAGATACCCCTTAAAACCAAGCATTTTCGCGAGCTTACTTGAAACCAAGGGGTACCCAGAACACACTGCGCAACCGGCAACAATGTCGGCCAGATCATCCAGAGAGTCCCATTTTCGGCTTAAATAATTGATTTAAAAATTACGAAAGTCTTGTTTTGTGCTCTACACAGTCCTGTACATATATATTTGCAACCATGTTCTTAATTGAAACGTTTTAAAAATCGCTAGTTTGCTACGCTAACATTACATCGCTGATTTGCACAACGATCGCAAAAACATCACTAATAAAACCCACGCGATCGACATACACACACTTGCAGACAGCATCTTGGAAGTTTGCGATCCACACTTGTCGCCTTGTTGCCAGCTAGCGACGATGTACGATGACGTAACCGTAACCCAAGTGGTGTCTCATTTCATAGGGGTATGTTTTCACCCCTAGCGCTTACCACTCGGTTTCGAGGGACAAGGGCTAGGGGTAAGACGAAGGGGTCGAAGGGGTAGGGGAAGGGGAAGGGGTAAGACAGAGAAATGGGATTCACCCTAAAGTCAGGAAAAAATAGTAGTGTGACATTGTCCTGTGCGCATTTCACCGGATAAGCCTGCCGAGCACCTTTCAGTATCTCCGATCTGTCATGCCATCTTAGTACACGGAAGATGAGAGTGCGCGGCCGATCCGAGCCCCTCCCTCCGTCATACACGCGGTGCGCTCGGTCAATCTCAATGTCACGGCCTTTCAACGGCGGAATCCACTTGGAAAGATTAACTCTGAGGAAACCAGCCGCGTTTGAGCCCTCCGCCCCCTCTGGCAGCCCCACCTGTCGAACGTTGTTCCTTCTGCTTCTATCCTCAATATCCGTCATCTTCTCGGTGAGTCGCTCCAGCTGATTTCTTAAGTCCGTGACTGCTCTTCTATCCTCACGCGCAGCTGCTTGAACGGAATCGACCTGGTCACGTGTCTGCTTCGCCGTGGTATCTATCGCCTCAAGCTCCTCTCTTAGCTCTTTAACAGACTTGTTGGTCGCTTGTATGTCCTCACGCAGTTCGCGCAATGCTGGAATCAGCACAGAATCCACCGCATCTCTTACTGCCGAAGCCATAGCCGAATTAAAAGTGCTTTGCTGTTCTTTAAGTGCTAGCTTAACACCGTTAGCAATAGCATCGTCCAGGTCCACTCTGGAGATGGTGGAATCCTTGATTTTTTTCTTTATTGGCGATTGCTCAATCTCTCTTTTCCGATCGCCTTTTTCTGCCGAAGCACTCATGATGGGTCCAATGTAGAGTGGTTCAAAATTTACTGACAGGATTACACGATATGTGGCAAAGTGAGCAGAGCGAAAGACTAAGGGTGAATCCCATTTCTCTGTCTTACCCCTTCCCCTTACCCCTTCCCCTTAGTTTTGCGCGTTCACGTGAGAGTAAGGGCTATCCCAATTCTCATTTTGATCGAGGGGTAGGGCTAAGGGCAAGTGGTAGATACCCCTTAAAACCAAGCATTTTCGCGAGCTTACTTGAAACCAAGTGGTACCCAGAACACACTGCGCAACCGGCAACAATGTCGGCCAGATCATCCAAAGAGTCCCATTTTCGACTTAAATAATTTATTTAAAAATTACGACAGTCTTGTTTTGTGCTCTACACAGTCCTGTACATATATATTTGCAACCATGTTCTTAATTGAAACGTTTTAAAAAATCGCTAGTTTGCTACGCTTTACATCGCTGATTTGCACAACAATCGCAAAAACATCACTAATAAAACCCACGCAATCGACATGAACACACTTGCAGAAGGCATCTTGGAAGTTTGTGATCAACACTTGTCGACTCTGGTGACGTAGCAGCCAGCTAGCGACGATGTACGATGACGTAACCGTAACCAAGTGGTGTCTCATTTCATAGGGGTATGTTTTCACCCCTAGCGCTTACCACTCGGTTTCGAGGGACAAGGGCTAGGGGTAAGACGAAGGGGTAGGGGAAGGGGAAGGGGTAAGACAGAGAAATGGGATTCACCCTAAGCCTGCATCGCCATTGAAGGGTCACGTGATCCTCCATGAAAACTCAATCTTGATGCGCACAATGGTAATAAAAACGGGGCTTATTTTGGGGCTTAACTGAAAACATTTGGGGCTTCAGCCCACTTAACCCACCCCTAACGCCGCCCCTGCATATGGATCAGACATTCAGCCAACGGTCCAAAGGCGTGACGTCTGAGGCTGAGACTAGGGCGTAAGCAGATCATAAAAAAGCATACGAATGAGATTGTACAAGTTCATACATACTGTATATTAGCCACCAATTTCCCAAAGCATAAAATAATTACAAATTACCCTGAGATTGTGTTGGTCTGTCTTACTGCAGATGACTAAATCACATATTAAATGCACTATATTTTAAAACTATTTTGAAACAAATGTAGTTTCATTAATATAAATATTATTTCTGCACATGTTTGGACTTCTTTTGAGGTTTAAATGTAGGATTGCTGTATGGACAGAGTGTTAAGTCTTTCTTTCTTAGGTGGCTTGGGCCACTGAAAGCACTTTGAATACATCTGGTCTAGAATGATTATGACAAATAATAACCACAATATATGATTTAATCTTCAGTGTTTAGCCCGATTCACAAAGGTAAGCTTGTAATAATGCTTTCTAATTTGAGTGGTACTGGTAGGTTTTCGCAGGAAATACATGCATGCCTCTGTTCGTCTTTGCGTCATTACGTCACGTCTGTAAACATAAAGAATGAGTCCCGGCTAGTAGGCTATATCACATGTAAGGATGCTGTAGGTGGTGGATCATTAATAGCCTTTTCTCACAGCAGCTGGAATAATTAAATTTATCATTTTGATGGTGGACTGTAATCCAGAAAGGTCCATACGACAATCATCAGTGACAACTGGAGATTCACCCGTAGTCACCTGTAGTCTACATGTAACGCTAATACACATTAAATACACGTAGTCACGCAATGCTGATGTTGTTAACATTAACATTTTGACAACAAAGTATAACAATAATAATAATTTGCATGGTTTGATGTGACATGAGCTAAGTTATCGTCAGATTTAATCACCATTGGTAGCACGATGTATTGTAATGATTTTTCTTCTTAGTTGGTCAGAACAAAAGTGTCAAACAGGTTACTTACTTGTTCAGATGACATTTTCCAGTGAAAATTCTTATTTGGGTCATACTTCCAAGACGTAGAATCTGTGATTCCGAAGTACAGTGAATATCCACACATACTCCTCAAAACATTAGATTCATCCGATGCACAACCCACATAAAGAGGATAATCCTGCAAATAACTGCAATTGCAGGTTTCATACAGAGATGGCGACAAAGAGGCAAAACTTACAGACTGCTGCTAAAATATGCAAATAATATGGTAACACTTTATTTCGATAGTCCACTTTAAAAATTCTACTAACAGTAAGTAACTTTGCAACTACATGTCAACTAACAGTCATTATAGAGTATTAGTAGACTGTCTGCTTAATATCTTCTAACACTTTATTTTGATGGGTCCACAACATACAATATACTGACTGTGAGAAACTTTGCAAGTATTTGTCAATTTATTCTACTAACCCTAAACCTACCCTAACAGACTACTCTGAGAGTTAGTAGACATGTAGTTGCAAATGAATGAGAATTAGTTGACATGTATTTACAAAGTTACTTATAGTTAGTAGAATGTCTAAAGTGGACTATCAAAATAAAGTGTAACCGATAATATATGTCATTAAGTGTTTTTTTTTTTCATTTTGTTCACAAGATAATTGTATTTAAGCCATGGGAACAGTTCATTCAATACTGTCATTGGATAGTGAATATTGATAAATTGCCTTCAGTGTTATACACAGTTGTCAGCTACTGGTGGAAGTGAAAACAATCCAATCAGACTGAACTAGCTGATATATTAATTTTACCTGTAATTAAATTCACAAAATATGGTGTGTTGCACACATGCACATTAGGTGTGTGATTCCACAGGTGTCTGATATTGTTGCTGAATTGCTTAAACTCACAGCAAGCAATTATTGATTGTATTGATAATAAAATAGGGAACATTCTTCCTAATTCAGCAGGCCCTACATTCATCAAGCAGTGCTGATCATCAGACGATGCAACACAATATTCAGTCTACTAACTCTCTAGTAAGTACCAGTCACATGCTCAACTGAAGTTTACCCTTTATTACTCCGTTCCCATTTTAAAGAAAAATGTATAGATTTTTTGTAATTCCCCAATGCTTGTTTTAGCTTTGTTTTTGTTATATTGTGGGGTGGAAAAATATGGATTGTTTTCTGAAGTGCAAAAGATACAGCAACATAAACAAATCTATTTAAAATTGTTGGTTATATTAACTATGTTTATACTGTTTTCTGTTAGTATTGTATGCACTGATAAAATTTATATCTAAATTCAATAGTTGAAAATGTCATATCTGTATTTTATAAAGAACCAGTATTACCTCAGAATAATGTCGCATGATCTGTTCACAAGCTCATGACATGTTTGAGGCATAATCTCATTCACAGATTATAAAATGTAATCTCATTCACATACACCTCTACCTGTAGTTCGAACAGTAGCAGTCATGGGTTTGATTCCTAGGGAGTGCAAGAACTGATCAAATGTGTTCTTTGAATGCAAGTTGCTTTGGATGAGAATATTTGCCAAACACATAAATCTAAAAGGTCATGAATAAAATTTTTCATATAAACAAAATAATCAATAAAACTTGTTTTTGATTCCCAAGTATGAAATACATTTACATTTTACATTTTTGCATTTAGCAGAAGCTTTTATCCAAAGCGACTTACATTGCATTCAAGTTACAGTTTTAGATTTTATCAGCTCTTGCTTTCCCTGAGAATATCTCTTCAGCAATTTGAATAACTATTTTTTAATGGTTTGTCAAAATAGTGATACCCCTCTCCCTTTTAGGACTTATATACAGCAGGCACTGGAGGTCAAAACTTTAGCACACCTTTCAATGCCATGATGCTTCAAAACAACACAATGGATCGAACACAGACAAAGGTACTAACTAACACTTTATTTCGATAGTCCACTTTAAACATTCTACTAACAGTAAGTAACTTTGCAACTACATGTCAACTAGCAGTCATTAGAGTATTAGTAGACTGTCTGCTTAATATCTTCTAACACTTTATTTTGATGGGTCCACAACATACAATATACTGACTGTGAGAAACTTTGCAAGTGTTTGTCAACTTATCCTACTAACCCTAAACCTACCCTAACAGACTACTCTGAGAGTTAGTAGACATGTAGTTGCAAATGAATGAGAATTAGTTGACATGTATTTACAAAGTTACTTATAGTTAGTAGAATGTCTAAAGTGGACTATCAAAATAAAAGTGTAACCAATAATACAGTGCCCTCCACTAATATTGGCACCCTTGATAAATATGAGCAAAGGCGGCTGTGAAAATAAATCTGCATTGTTTATCCTTTTTATCTTTCATTCCAAAAATTCACAAAATTCCAACCTATCATTGAACTAAAACAATTGAAAATGGGGGGAAATCTCATTGTGTAAGAAATACTTTCTCTAGTTCATGTTGGCCACAATTATTGGCACCCAATTATTGCAATGTCGTTTTCCCAGGGTAACAGCTCTGAGTTTTCTCCTATAATGCCTGAAGAGTTTGGAGAACACCTGATAAGAGATCAGAGACCATTCCTTCATACAGAATCTCTCCAGATCCTTCAGATTCACAGCTCCATGACGGTGCTTCTCCTCTTCAGTTCACCTCACTCATCTTCTACAGGGTTCAGGTCAGAGGACTGGAATGGCCATAGCAGAAGCTTGGTTTTGTGCTCAGTGACCCATTTTTGTGTTGTTTTTGAGGTTTGTGTTTGGATTATTGTCCGGTTGGAAGATCCAAACATGGCCCATTATAAGATTTCTAACAGGGTCAGTCACTTATTGATTTTTTATATGTT